>OY992876.1:234282264-234412264 GCA_963921405.1 Cepaea hortensis
TAGTGACGTTGTCAAACATCTGAAGGATGGGAAAACTGCTGGCTCAGATGGCATCCCAGCAGAGACATGTGTAGTTCTCTTTGGCAATGGTACACAACTAAACAACAACAATTAGATAAGTGACACATCTATACACAGTCTGCACTCACCGTCTCTCTAGAGCCTTCATCGAAGTGAGCCTCGACAAACAGCCTGCCCAAGGCATTCCCCATGTTGTCATTGACAAACGTCACACACTCGTACCACCTGGCCGGCTCCGCGTGTGACCCAAATATCACCTGTAGATTTAAAAGACCTGCACTGCAAAACTGAAAACCTGGATGGTTTGGAACAGACAGAACACGGAAAATCACAGCACTGAGAGTATGCATGTCTCCCACTGATATTTCAAGCCGTAAAGAAAGTCTGGCTAAATGGTTGGAACGCATGCCTCCCATTAGGGATGTGAGATATTTCCAGCAACCTCACGGCCTTCGACTTGAGATTTCTGACCAAAACCGCATGCCATACACCCGCATCGCTCAGCAGCGATACGGAAAGAATAAAAAATAAGCAGGCGATTCAAACCAATGAGAGCGCTTGCCTAAAGGCGGAAACAGCCAGCCAGAACCCCTCTACGGACAATTGGGGGGAAAAGGATTGTTAGTTCAATCTTAACATTCTAAGTTGTTCACCACCTGGTGTGTTGAAGCGAAGCAGTGTTCTAGTCTTGGGAAGGCTCAGCCTTCATTGTGTGGTGAATCAATTCTTGAAGTTAAGGTAATACGGTGTATATATTTGTATGTTGATACTGTGAATGTCCTGTCATGATATTTCTGGTCTTGTCTATCATATACGAGTGTAAGTGTACACAACAAATTTGATAATAATAATTAAGACCGCATGAGGGCAGACACCTGCACACTAGCCCCTTTTCCCCAGTGATAGAAAAGGGCATCCAATTTTGGGATAGTGGCAACAATCCGTGGTCTCCACACCTTCCCAAGAAGCCTAAACTTACATATTTATATAATTTACATTAATTCGTGTAGATACGAAGACTCCTTAGTATCTTCACGTGGGGGAACGAGCCATAAAATTTAGCTTCTAGAAGGTGATCTGGATAGAGGATGGGAACCCATCCCCTTTGGGCATACCCTGATAATATTCCTCAGATAATTAAATTCCTCTTAAGTGGGTGCTACATTCTAACAGATGTAACCCCTAATAAATAAACTTCACAAGGGAGACCCAGGTTCGAATCCTCGGCAAGGTGATTCATTGCGTCTGTCTTTGGCAAAAATAAATTCCTAACCAGCACAGTTCGCGGCGACTGCACTAGCCAGACGACCTTATTTTCTCAGCGAAATGTCTGTCCTATACCGTGATGTACTATAGACAGCAATGGTAGCGACAATGTACTATAGACAGCAATGACAGTGACAATGTACTATAGACAGCAATGACAGTGACAATGTACTATAGACAGCAATGACAGTGACAATGTACTATAGATAGTAATGACAGTGACAATGTACTATAGACAGCAATGACAGTGACAATGTACTATAGATAGTAATGACAGTGACAATATACTATAGATAGTAATGACAGTGACAATGTACTATAGACAGCAATGACAGTGACAATGTACTATAGACAGCAATGACAGTGACAATGTACTATAGACAGTAATGACAGTGACAATGTACTACAGACAGTAATGACAGTGACAATGTACTACAGATAGTAATGACAGTGACAATGTACTACAGACAGTAATGACAGTGACAATGTACTATAGACAGTAATGACAGTGACAATGTACTATAGATAGTAATGACAGTGACAATGTACTATATATAGACAGTGATGACAGTGACAATGTACTATAGATAGTAATGACAGTGACAATGTACTACAGACAGTAATGACAGTGACAATGTACTATAGACAGTAATGATAGTGACAATGTACTATAGACAACAATGACAGTGACAATGTACTATAGATAGTAATGACAGTGACAATGTACTATAGACAGCAATGACAGTGACAATGTACTATAGATAGTAATGACAGTGACAATGCAATATAGATAGTAATGACAGTGACAATGTACTATAGATAGTAATGACAGTGACAATGTACTATAGATAGTAATGACAGTGACAATGTACTATAGATAGTAATGACAGTGACAATGTACTACAGACAGTAATGAAAGTGACAATGTACTATAGATAGTAATGACAGTGACAATGTACTATAGATAGCAATGACAGTGACAATGTACTATAGATAGTAATGACAGTGACAATGTACTATAGACAGCAATGACAGTGACAATGTACTATAGATAGTAATGACAGTGACAATGCAATATAGATAGTAATAACAGTGATAATGTACTACAGACAATAATGACAATGACAATGTACTATAGATAGTAATGTCAGTGACAATGTACTATAGATAGTAATGACAGTGACAATGTACTACAGACAGTAATGACAGCGACAATGTACTATAGATAGTAATGACAGTGACAATGTACTATAGATAGCAATGACAGTGACAATGTACTATAGATAGTAATGACAGTGACAATGTACTACAGACAGTAATGACAGTGACAATGTACTATAGACAGTAATGACAGTGACAATGTACTACAGACAGTAATGACAGTGACAATGTACTATAGATAGTAATGACAGTGACAATGTACTACAGACAGTAATGACAGCGACAATGTACTATAGATAGTAATGACAGTGACAATGTACTATAGATAGTAATGACAGTGACAATGTACTATAGATAGTAATGACAGTGACAATGTACTATAGATAATAACGACAGTGACAATGTACTACAGACAGTAATGACAGTGACAATGTACTACAGATAGTAATGACAGTGACAATGTACTATAGAAAGCAATGGTAGTGACAATGTACTATAGACAGTAATGACAGTGACAATGTAATACTGGTAGTAATGATAGTGACAATGTACTATAGATAGTAATGACAGTGACAATGTACTAAAGACAGTAATTACAGTGACAATGTACTACAGTCAGTAATGACAGTGACAATGTACTATAGACATTAATGACAGTGACAATGTACTATAGACAATAATTACAGTGACAATGTACTATAGACAGTAATGACATTGAAAATGTACTATAGACAATAATGACAGTGACAATGTACTATAGACAATAATGACAGTGACAATGTACTACAGACAGTAATGACACTGACAATGTACTATAGACAGTAATGACAGTGACAATGTACTATAGATAGTAATGACAGTGACAATGTACTATAGATAGTAATGACATTGACAATGTACTACAGACAGTAATGACAGTGACAATGTACTATAGATAGTAATGACAGTGACAATGTACTATAGATAGTAATGACAGTGACAATGTACTATAGATAGTAATGACAGTCACAATGTACTGTAGACATTAATGACATTGACAATGTACTATAGATAGTAATGACAGTGACAATGTACTATAGATAATGACGACAGTGACAATGTACTACAGACAGTAATGGCAGTGACAATGTACTATAGATAGTAATGACAGTGACAATGTACTACAGACAGTAATGACAATGACAATGTACTACAGATAGTAATGACAGTTACAATGTACTATAGACAGCAATGACATTGACAATGTACTACAGATAGTAATGACATTGACAATGTACTATAGAAAGCAATGGTAGTGACAATGTACTATAGACAGTAATGACAGTGACAATGTAATACTGGTAGTAATGACAGTGACAATGTACTATAGATAGTAATGACAGTGACAATGTACTAAAGACAGTAATTACAGTGACAATGTACTACAGTCAGTAATTACAGTGACAATGTACTATAGACAATAATGACAGTGACAATGTACTATAGACAATAATGACAGTGACAATGTACTATAGACAGTAATGACATTGACAATGTACTATAGACAATAATGACAGTGACAATGTACTATAGATAGTAATGACAGTGACAATGTATTATAGACAATAATGACAGTGACAATATACTGTAGATAGTAATGACAGTGACAATGTACTATAGATAGTAATGACAGTGACAATGTACTAAAGACAGTAATGACAGTGACAATGTACTATAGACAATAGTGACAGTGACAATAAACTATAGACAGTAATGACAGTGACAATGTACTATAGACAATAATGACAGTGACAATGTACTATAGACAGTAATGACAATGACAATGCACTATAGACAGTAATGACAGTGACAATGTACTATAGACAGTAATGACAATGACAATGTACTAAAGACAGTAATGACAGTGATAATGTACTACAGACAGTAATGACAGTGACAATGTACTATAGACAGTAATGACAGTGACAATGTGCTATAGACAGTAATGACAGTGACGATGTACTATAGACAGTAATGACAGTGACAATGTACTACAGACAGTAATGACAGTGACAATGTACTACAGACAGTAATGACAGTGACAATGTACTACAGACAGTAATGACAGTGACAATGTACTACAGATAGTAATGACAGTGACAATGTACTATAGACAGTAATGACAGTGACAATGTGCTATAGACAGTAATGACAGTGACAATGTACTATAGACAGTAATGACAGTGACAATGTACTATAGAC
This sequence comes from Cepaea hortensis, assembly GCA_963921405.1. NCBI lineage: Eukaryota > Metazoa > Mollusca > Gastropoda > Stylommatophora > Helicidae > Cepaea > Cepaea hortensis. Next base: position 234,286,954 of record OY992876.1, read on the forward strand.
AGTAATGACAGTGACAATGTACTATAGACAGTAATGGCAGTGACAATGTACTACAGACAGTGATGACAGTGACAATGTACTACAGACACTAAAGACAGTGACAATGTACTATAGACAGTAATGACAGTGACAATGTACTATAGACACTAATGACAGTGACAATGTACTATAGACAATAATGACAGTGACAATGTACTATAGATAATTTTCTCCTGAGTTAATCGAGCCGTATGTGGTCTGGCATTGCCATGAAGAAGCAGCACTTCTCTAGTCAGCAGTCCTGGAAATTTCAATCGATCATGCATTATACTGTATGCTGAACCATGTGAGCACTCTATTGCAAATGCAACAGATTCTATCGTTACTCGCCTGTCACCTCTAATCATCTCCTCCACCCGCTGCACGGATGCTTCTGTTGCAATCTCAACAGGACGACCAGATCGGATTTCGTCAACAATTTTAGAGCGTTTTTGAGAAAATTTTCTATCCAGCTATGCACCGCTTTACGGGACAAACATTTGTCAGCATAAACACGAAGCATTTCCTTATGAATTTCCTTTGCAGGCAGTCATTTTGCCCACAAAAAACGCACAAAAGCACGTTGCTCTTTGGTTGTACACTCCGTAAGTACAGTCGCCACTTCGTTTATGCGCTGCGCATGCGGATGAGACACCTATCGCCACGTGACGAACGGGAGTATAAAGTTAGATGTTGCTGTCACCTAATGACTTCTGTAGAAAACACCAACTACATTTACCTACCATCCCACAAAACTGTGTGACTTACTTATTGACTTATTGGTTAACCAACCTTACATAATTCATTCTTGATTCTGTATGGCGTGGTTGGTAGGAAAATAATAATATCGACGATGATATTAATGATGATAATGATAATGATAACTACGATGATAGTTCAGTAGATTTGCAGGCCTGGACCAACCTTCAAGAACTCATTCTTGATGCTCCTATTTTGGCTGGGCAGGTTGTTCACTCTGTTCATCATGATCCTCCAGAAGAGATAGTTCACCTTGACTCTAAGGATAAGAGCATGTTCAATTAGTTCCCCTTGACTCTCAGGATAAGAGCATGTTAGATTAGTTCACCTTGACTAAGAATAATGGCAACTTCAATTAGTTCCCTTTGACTCTCAGGTTAAGAGCATGTTCAATTAGTTCACATTGACTCTCAGTATAAGAGCATGTTCAGTTAGTTCACCTTGACTGTAAGGTTAAGAGCATATTCAGTTAGTTCACCTTGACTGTAAGGTTAAGAGCATGTTCAGTTAGTTTACCTTGACTCTCAGGTTAAGAGAATATTAATTTAGTTCACATTGACTCTCAGGATAAGAGCATGTTCAATTAGTTCACCTTAACTCTAAGGATACAAGCATGTTCATTTAGTAAACCTTGGCTCTAAGGATAAGAGCATCTTCAATTATTTTACCTTGACTCTAAGTATACCAGCATGTTCAATTAGTTCACCTTGACTCTAAGGATAAGAGCATCTTTAATTAGTTCACCTTAACTCTAAGGATAAGAGCACGTTCAATTAGTTCACCTTGACTCTAAGGATACGAACATGTTCAATTAGTTCACCTTGACTGACAGGATAAGAGCATGTTCAGTTAGTTCACATTGACTCTAAGGATAAGAGCATATTCAATTAGTTCACATTGACTCTAAGGATAAGAACATCTTTAATTAGTTCACCTTAACTCTAAGGATAAGAGCACGTTCAATTAGTTCACCTTGACTCTAAGGATAAGAGCATGATAAATTAGTTCACCTTGACTCTAAGGATACGAACATGTTCAATTAGTTCACCTTGACTGACAGGATAAGAGCATGTTCAGTTAGTTCACTTTGACTCTAAGGATAAGAGCATGATAAATTAGTTCACCTTGACTCTAAGGATAAGAGCATATTCAATTAGTTCACATTGACTCTAAGGATAAGAGCATCTTTAATTAGTTCACCTTAACTCTAAGGATAAGAGCACGTTCAATTAGTTCACCTTGACTCTAAGGATAAGAGCGTGTTAAATTAGTTCACCTTAACTCTAAGGATAAGAACATGTTCAATTAGTTCACCTTGACTGACAGGATAAGAGCATGTTCAGTTAGTTCACTTTGACTCAAAGGATAAGAGCATATTCAATTAGTTCACATTGACTCTAGGATAAGAGCATATTCAATTAGTTCACATTGACTCTAAGGATAAGAGCATATTCAATTAGTTCACCTTGACTCTAAGGATAAGAGCATGTTCAATTAGTTCACCTTAACTCTAAGGATAAGAACATGTTCAATTAGTTCACCTTGACTCTAAGGATAAGAACATGTTCAATTAGTTCACATTGACTCTAAGGATAAGAGCATGTTCACTTAATTCACCTTGACTCTCAGGATAAGAGCATGTTCAATTAGTTCACATTGACTCTAAGTATACTAGCATTTTCAGTTAGTTCACATTGACTCTCAGGACAAGAGCATGTTCAGTTAGTTCACCTTAATTCTAAGGATAGGATCATCTTCAATTAGTTCACAGTAACTCTAAGGATAAGTTAAAAACGTTAGTTGCATATCCTTTGCAGGACGTTGCGGTCAACACCAGCATTTTCTGCTGTTGTGATCTCTTGGCAAGTTTACATTCAGTAGTTTGCCATTGCTTTCTTAACGGCCGACACCCATACCATTTAGTGGGAAAAAAAAACAACTTAACGCGGCCTTCTGCCAAATCGCACGTAGCTATGTTTCAAACGCGGGTATGCAGGATCACGAACTGCGTCCGTAATCCCTTCTAATGATAAAAGCCTCGTCAGTTAGTTGACATTGACTCTAAGGAAAAGAGCATTTTCAGTTATATCACCTAACTCTAATGACAAGAGCATGTTCAGTTAGTTCACATTAACTCTAAGGATAAGAGCATGTTCAGTTAGTTCACCTTGACTCTCAGGAAACGAGCACCTTCAATTAGTTCACAGCGACTTTAAGGATAAGAGCATCGTCAGTTAGTTCACAGTGACTCTAGGGATAAGAACATGTTCAATTAGTTCACCGTGACTCTAAGGACAATTTTAGAATGCCAGAATTTACCATTTACCACAGAATGCCAGTATTTACCATTTACCACAGAATGCCAGTACATATTACCTCTTTTCCACACTTTGGTACAAACTGGCAAACTTCTGAAAGTAGAGGGGAGCGTAGACGACGATTTTCTCCGTCTCTGTGATATTGATACCAACCGTTCCATAGATCTTCTGTAAGTAGTCCAGCCAGTCGAACTGAAAAAACAACAGACTTTGGTCAAGAGTGTCACAAATTTCGACAGGTTTCTCAGTGAAATATACCACAGAATTCGAAGTTTCTTGGTGAAATATGCCACAGAATTCGAAGTTTCTCGGTGAAATATGCCACCAAATTCGAGATTTCTCCGTGAAATATGCCGCAAAATTAATTAGTGAGATCTGTCTATGAAATATGACACAAACTTTGCCAGATTAGTCCATGAAATATTTGATACAACTCGACAGATTTGTCTGTGACAGATGTAAAAACATTTCCCACATGTGTCGTGAATAAGAACAATTAGTCAAATATTTTAGTCAAATATTTCAATAAATTGAATAATTTAGTCAAATATACAATCAACAAAAGCGAGACAGTTTGGCCAAATAAGGCACAGAACATAGTCAAATAATTTAGACAACTATTTCACTAACACTAAATTCATTAATCACATGGTCAGTGAATTTAGACAAACATATCACAAATTAAAAAAAAATATCATACAACGAACGAACAACACATCTGAGTAAACTAGTTCACAAAATAAGTCACATATCGCAGCTAACCATTGTTCAGTAATTATAAAGTTTAATCAACAATACCATAACACTAGTGGCACGTTGCCGCCTTGACATACGATAATTTATAACAATGTGCTCCAAAACAGGCATAAAAACTACAACCCATGGCGGTAAGACCAAGGATAGAGTTATACCGCTCCATAGCACAAAGCCTGGGCTGAATGAACTACAGGGACCATCACACAGCAAGATGTTTCCCTCGGCCTGCCTAGTTTTCTCTAGAGGAAAGACAACACCAATACGTCTGGAACAAGACAAGCTGCAGAAGCTGCCGGATCAGCAAAGCAATGCTCTAACTGTCCGCCTGTGAACTTCGATCCTAGACCAGTCGCAGACCAAGGTTTAGGACCTGGTGCGCCCTGCCATTAAATTTAGTCTTGATTCAACTCAAGGCGCAATAATAATTTACACGTAGTAGTTAATTTACTTCTCATGATCATAATACCGGGGTCTACAGCCCAGCCGAAACCAATCAGACGCGAGAAGTACTTACCCCAGGCACCATCTCGGCAAATTGTCTGATCGTCATTTTGTTGTACATTTTTCTCATTGTCCCTCCGTTCTTCTCTAGGAATTGTAATCTGAAGATGAGAACAACAATAGAAACGGTGCAGTTGCTATCATCAAATAAACTGGAATTCTCATGGCCACATGAATAAAAGCGCTAGCTCTTAAACTTCCACCCCGCTGATGGCGAGGTAAGGGATTCTCTCCCTATACCGGTCAGTTGGAGCTCAACGTTGACTTCTCGTCCTTGACTTAGGGACGTAAATTACAAGTACATCAGAAGTCGCAGTGGGATCGCCTAATGACGAGGGATTCTGGTAATAGGGAGAGCTGACACACAAACCACAACGTGGACTATGTTCGAGTTCACAGAGAGCGAATAAAACAATAAAATCATGTACAGTATGGTCTTGGGCAGCGCGTAGCTCTCATTTTTTTTCCCAACGAAAAAAGATTCTTCATACTTCTTCAGCTCACTTGCCTCATGGATTTCATGCCAAACGTGTCTGCAGAATTCAGTGTGTATTTGGTCAACGCTGGTCTACCATTGCCTCTACTTCCAGGAACAAGGCCTACTATCACCGCTCTGTACAAACCATTGTGGCGTTTATTATGTCGAGTTTCTGTTCCCAAGACATGAGACTGTATGAGATATTTGTATTCAATGTTCAGATCTTGTTGAATTTCTAGAAGATGAAGAAGAAGAAGAAGAAGAAGAAGAAGAAGAAGAAGAAGAAGAAGAAGAAGAAGAAGAAGAAGAAGAAGAAGAAGAAGAAGAAGAAGAAGAAGAAGGAGGAGGAGGAGGAGGAGGAGGAAAGGAGGAGGGGAATGAGGAGGAGGAGGAGAAGGAGGAGGAGGAGGAAGAAGAAGAAGAAGAAGAAGAAGAAGAAGAAGAAGAAGAAGAAGAAGAAGAAGAAGAAGAAGAAGAAGAAGAAGAAGAAGAAGAAGAAGAAGAAGAAGAAGAAGAAGAAAAGAAGAAGAAGAACAAGAAGGAGAAGAAGAAGAAGAAGAAGAAGAAGAAGAAGAAGAAGAAGAAGAAGAAGAAGAAGAAGAAGAAGAAGAAGAAGAAGAAGAAGAAGAAGAAGAAGAAGAAGAAGAAGAAGAAGAAGAAGAAGAAGAAGAAGAAGAAGAAGAAGAAGAAGAAGAAGAAGAAGAAGAAGAAGAAGAAGAAGAAGAAGAAGAAGAAGAAGAAGAACAAGAAGAAGAACAAGAAGAACAAGAAGGAGAAGAAGAACAAGAAGAACAAGAAGAAGAACAAGAAGAAGAAGGAGGAGGAGGAGGGGGAGGAGGAAGGTGGAGGAGGGTGGAGGAAGAAGAAGAAAAGAAGATAGAAAAGAACAAGAATAATCAAGAGAAGAAGAAGAAGAAGTTGGAGGTGGTGGGGGAAGAAGAAGAAGTAGAAGAAGAAGAAGAAGAAGAAGAAGAAGAAGAAGAAGAAGAAGAAGAAGAAGAAGAAGAAGAAGAAGAAGAAGAAGAAGAAGAAGAAGAGCTAGTCTTGCCGATAACACAGCGGTAATAGATTTGGAACGTAATTTGCGAGTCATTCGGGACAAGGTTCGGAAGACATTAGCAAGAAGCAATTATTATTAAGTGTTAGCAAAACTAAATGCACAATCGTTTTAAACACACACGCACGCACGCACGCACGAACGCAGGCACACACGCACACACTCATTCCAGTCCAATCCAATATGTAGGTAAAAATAACATTTCACCTCGTTCAGCCGGTTTTACCAACCTAGGTTATAGCGATTTGTGATCGTCTTGTAGTAAAGCTTACAGTCTACTTCTAGTTTTTTTATTTTTGGGTGATTCATTCGTTACAATTTGAAGCTTTATCGCAATTCCCCTTATTCCAGTGTTAATCATCACCACTTCTCCGAATTGCTACTAGCCGTTTCCGGTTTCATCTTCGTAGTCTCTAAAGTTTTTGTTGATTTTTACAGCTTTATTATTGATTATACGTTTGATTTCGAATTATTCCGTTGATATCATATACGCGGATCCAATGAAAGATGTGTCCAGTTCACAATACGGATGTTTGTTTGTGTTTTTTTTTGGTTCGCATATCCTTTAAAGGACATCGCTGTCAACATCAGCATCTTTCAGCTGATAGTTGATTTCTTGGCAAGATTACGCTCAGTAGTTTGCCATTGCTTTCTGAGCGATCGGCTCATATACCCCTAAGTTACCGACACGGAGAGACCCACTACCAATTCTCGCGCAACGTCACGTTACTTACGAGAATATACGAGATTACGGAGAAAGTCGTGTAACCTCTAGACCAGAGAGACGGGCCGCAATACGGATCTAGAATAAGTAACTGTTATATTTATATTTTCATGTAATGTTTATCAAGTAGTTGTGCCGGTTTGTGTTTTTAGTTTTGTGTGCTGACGAAGGCTTTGGCCGCAATGTCCATTTCGTTACTAGCCATCAATTTTTAGTAAAACTTGCCGCTTACTTCTCGTTGTTTGGCGATGCATTCATCAGATTATAACTGAGGTGGTTCATATTGCGGTTTTCATATATTTGTGTTCTTCTGATTCGGTGAATGTCCAGGAGATTTCATGCTTGTGTCGGCAACTAGGGGTTTGGCCAGTGCTTCTATATTTGCGTTGTTTTTGTGTGTGTGTTATGTTTACTTCCGTCAGTGATGGATTATTGGACGTCTGTTTTTAGCGGATGTAGTCCGTTGAAGGACTAGCCCCTAGAAAAACTAATCCTTTGGGTTCGTGCCTTTGCTTCCTTAGTAGCCTGATTTCTCTCCGACTCTCGTGTTTGTGTGTCTAGAACATCTTTCAACATGAAGCACACATTTCAGAATGGTTTATATATAGTACAGGCATATACATCCTTCCCAGCATGTTCCGCGTGGCGTGGCTTGCATCGCTAGAGAAGCGGAAGGTCAAGAGCAATACATGGATTTTGTGCACAGGGCATGCGGGTGTGCAAGGAAATGAACAGGCTGACAGACTGCTTGCTTGCCGCTCCTTTAAGCAGCGGGCTAGATTATGTCAAGGCTGAGGTAGTGAAGGTTCTCTGGGATCGAGCAGCAAAACATACGAACACAACTGGTGAGGCTGGTTCAGAAGGGGATGGTGTGCAGAAGGTCTGCACGACATTCAACGTGTAGAAGACAATGCAGGCGGACTGTGGTGCCACCAGCATGGAAACTCTTCGCTGGCTATTGAGGGCGGGGACAGCACGTGTGGGAATGTCCGGAGTGCGGGGATGTTACTTCTTGATTTAACCTTTCATAGTGATCATTCTAGAAGATGTCAGAGTCTGGGGTCGTCTGTGACAACAGGGAAGATCGATTGTTTTAGAGGCAAAGATAGACATAGGAAGACAATTCTGAACGATTTGATGGAGTGACATATATGTTAATTAAATAAACAAGTCAGTTGTATGTTCTTTACAGGGCTTCGCAGTTAACCGCATCATTGTTTGGCTGTTTGTGATTCACTGGGCAAGCTGTGAGACGGAATAAACAGGAGAACATAGTGACAACTGGCAGGATTAAAGGGGGAAAGAATACGAGGAAGGCAGAGATGTAAATACCTGGACGGTTTGACCACATGGCATAATACAGACAACTGATCCACGACTCTTGTGATCGTGTGAGATGGCGAAACATGACCGCCCACGCTTATCGACTTGACGACACATGATGATGCCGAGACAAGTTTACGTTCAGTAGTTTACCACTGATTTCCAAACGACTGAAGCTCATATAATTGTATGAAAATCAGCACAAGGCGGTCTGCTTCCAAATCGACTGCAGCTGTGTTTCGAACGCCACAAGAAGGATTGGGAATCGCATTCTTAACCTCTTTGCCCCAGCGCCGACAGGATGGCAATCAGGGAAAAACGTCAGTTTATAAAGAAAGATGATGGCCTGCGCCGCTCAGCATGACGCATGTTGATGATGATGATAACTGTTTGTTTGTTTTTTTATGTATGCTTGCGTTGTGTTTTCAGGTCTAGTAATTATATCTGCCAAAACTTATTTGTTTTTCTGCGAGTCTAAATTTCTGAAAATAATTACCCCCATGTACTTTTAATAATTATTGTGGTGTAGCTTGCCAACTGCGCGCGTGTGTGTATGTCTCTGTGTGTGTGTGTGTGTATGTGTGTGTGTGTGTATGTGTGCGTGCGTACGTGTGGGGAAGGCGGTGGGAGTAGGAAATTGTTTGTGTTATTTACAATGATGTCACTATAGCTTTGCGTTATTTTTCTTCCTAACACAGGAGTTGGAGGAAAGTCCAGCCCTTGGATGGTATAAGGTCCGTGAAATCATGTTGTATAGCCCCACTACCACAATCGCAGCCGGGACTCGAAGTCCAATAAATCTATAAACTCTATAAACAATCACCAAACAATCTAGAAACTCTATAAACAATCATCAGTAAATCTAATAGCAACATCATGAAAACCAGATAACGTCACACTCCTCGCCAAAGAGAAGCAGTTCCAGCCATCACATTAGGGCTGAGTTAATTGAATGTTTGACCACATACAGCAGGCTAATTGTTAAGTTGATAATTTGGTACGGCTCATGAATGATGCTATGAATATACAAATGGTTCTTGAAAAAAATGCAAGGTTCCCCATCCGTTCTATAACGCATACTTTCAGAATATGCTTCGGAAAAGGGTAGCTGATATGATGCGTTATGTCATGTTATGCAATAAGTCACTGTCCTTGAAAGTTAGAAAAAGAGTTCTTGCAAGTTACATAGAACCAGTTTTAACATACGGCTGCGAATCCTGGACATTAGTAAACAGGCGAAAACATCCATGGAAGCGCTGAAGTTGTGGTTTTATAGAAGAAAGCTGAAATTAATTGGACAGCCAAAATGAACAATCAGGACGTTTAAAGGGAAGCTGAGTCAACTTATCACAAACATCAGAAAGCGACAGTCATCATTATTTAGCCACGTTATGAGAATAAAAAAAAAACAAAACCGGAACATGTTGTGACAACAGGAAAGATTTGCGGAAAGAGCGATAGTGGAAGACAGCGATAGACAATCCTTGACAGTTTTGTGTCATGGCACGGGAGGGAATCAACATGCGAATTGATTCATGACGTCGGAGATCGCAAATAATAGAGAGGCATGATCGCCCACACCAGCCGGCAAGGCACTGGATGATGATGTCGAAAAACGTCACTGCACATTGTTCATTCGTATGCGTGCTCAGTCCTTCGACGCAGCAGCCATCACAAACCATATCTGCTCACTGCTCCAAAACAGGAGTTGATTATATCTTCCCCCTTAACCCCGAATGCACCCTTGACGTACTCGACCAGGCCTCACGCCCAGTTTATATTATTGGGCTGGCACTGGAGTCCGTAAGTATCGGCCAGCCTAGTCCGCATTGCAATGAATTTGTCAGCCATGCCCATGCTTCTTTCCTTTTATGACTGGCACCTTGCCGTCTAGACAGACGTCAGACTGTAAACTGGAGTTATATCTCTCCACAGCACAAAACCTCGACTGAATATAGAGACCATGTGTTGCCAATGCAGGATGATCCCTCTCTCGGCCTACCTAGTTTACTCCAGAGACCATGTGTTGCCCATGTAGCATGATCCCTCTCTCGGCCTGCCTAGTTTACTCCATAGGAAATGTAATGCCAATGCATCTGGAACAAGATAAGCTGCAGAAGCTGCCGGATCAGCAAAGCAATTCTTTAAGTGTCCACTTGTCGGAGCTTCGATCCTAGACAATTTGTCGACCAAGGATTGGGCCTGGTCTGCCTTGCCATAACATTTAATCTTTAGGTTGAATTTCCTCGCACCAGGATAAGGTTTGCACCCTCGCAATTGCGCTCTTCCACCCGAAGCAGTTAGCAGAATGTGGGATGTCGGGTTCGGTGAGCGCCGCCCAACATTGGGTGCTAACAGATAGCAGGTAGTACAGTCTGCTGTCATACAGTAGCTCAGTTATATCATACTGAGATCTGACTTTCTTTCCTATTTATATTGGTGCATTATTTGCCTGTTGGTGTGAGTGTTCATTACCTTTAGCTCCGGCATGCACTGGTGTGTACATCCAGATGGGTGATGTGAAGCGCGACTTCCGAATGCTGTCTATCCGATCAGACATGAGATTGTCGGTTTCGGGTTTCTGTATCATGTCTATGGAGTCGGATAGTTCTGTAAATTTTCTTTTTCTTTTTTGGCGTCCGCTCGTTTTGAACTCAAACGTAGTCCATACTCTTGTTTCTACTTCTAGTGCACTGGACTAATTTTTCCGTGTGGATGAGCTTTCTCTATAACCAGTCTTCCTCGCCATGATTATCACGTGTATGATTTCCTGTTCTGCTGCCTATGTCAGCGCTCTGGAGTCAGGATTGGTCTCCATAGTCATGCGTGATGTAGTTGTCTGTCATTGTTTCCCCACATTGTTTTGTGCATTGTACGCACACGTTGACCTTTGATCGTCGCACTACACGGACCCACCTGTGCGATTGTTCAAAGGCCACAAACAAGCCTGTCACCATGTACCTAGTGCGTCTATGACCTGTGAAGAGTCCTTTATTTACTTGCTCCATATGACAATTTTCTTCCTCTGCTTCGTTCCTCTTACCTGGGAAGCTGCCATCATGGCCTACTCTTTGAGATTTTCAACTGCAGTGTAATGTTCAAAGTGCAAATCTTGCACACGGGACCTTCTGTTATTCGCCCTAATCCGAGAAGAAGAGGTACCCGATCAAACTATCCAAGGGATCAGGGAGCGTGTGATACCAATAGATACCAATGGCTCTTGAAAACAGTGCCAGCCCTATGTAGGGATCGAACCCAGGACCTTATGAGTCTAGAAGGACAACATATCATCTCAGCCACGGTGCCCCACCCCGGGAAATAAGGACAAAACACACCCTTGAATGTTAAGCAGGTCAACACACGCCTGAAGAATTGGATGTGTCGTCCGTACGGTGCAAATATCGCAGCTCTGCTGTAAACAAACACACCGCTGTCATCAAGCGATGCTACAGGCATTAAGGGATAAACTTCTCTCGCACCACACAAAAAGACTTGTCAGTCGTACGAGAGGAATTGATTACACATTTTTATTGCCACTGGCTCTTACAATACATCAATGCACAAAACTGTCTCTACCGAACCACACATGAATACACAGAACTTCCTATCACTAGTCGTCCCTAGCCCTACTGCTAAATCTATCTACTCATCTAAAGAAATACGCATCGACTCTAAGCGATGTGTTCCCTACGAAGTCTGTCTCCCGTCTGACAATTCTCCGCGTGCTGATTACACAGTACGCGGAAGGACCTCGTGCGCACTTCGGCTTTTGCGTGCTACATCATTCAACACGCTTAGAGTAGTAGCCTACTCTTGAGTTCTATTCTAGTTCTTGGTGTCTATCACGTTGGCGTGATTATACCGTGACCAGAGTGCTTACTCTCTGGTTGACACCCCCGTGTCTCATGAGAGAACTGTTTGACAGTTCCCCTCCCTATCTACTCCCTACACCTACCCTCCCCCCATGTTGGGGCACTGGGTTACCTCTAGTCTACTTGAGTAGACCACTCATACAGGGTGGTCTTCCCTCCTATCTATTCTAGTCTTTGACACACACCCTCCCCTCCTGTGTTGCGTTACAAACTTTGACTCATGGTTGTGACGCAAGAGGTTTCTAAAAATTAGTGTATCTAATTTTTGTCAAAGACTACTTGGTTCTGGGTAACTCAATAGACCTGTACTGACTATTGTCACAATGTAGTATTACTTTACTTGGCTACTGGTGATCGCCACAAACTTGTCTGGTTGGCGTGAGCCCTCTTCTCAATCGCAATATTATATTTATTAGAGGTTTGTCTGAACCGGACCATTGTCTTATAAGACCTGCCCTCAAATAGCAAATTAACTCACTACCCATACAAAGTTGATTTTCTTAGGATCAACACACGAATTGCTTCATGCCCCCCATATAATATTAACCAACCCTTGTACAAGCTTTGTACGATAGGCTTCACCTATCTCGCTTCCGCGTGTAAAGTTATCTTTCACTGTTAAGTTAGTGTTTCGTTGTCTATTGTGTCCCCTGACCCAGAGTTATCTCCCATTGTTCTAAACAATGTATGCACTTTACATGTTTGTTTTCCTGGTTGTTTGCATGTTTGAATGTAACTAATAATATATTTTACCTTCTAACATGTGTGTCTGTCTATAATTTGTATGTAAGTTAGTTTTCAAGTGCCATAATCCGGTTAAATGTGGCCACAAACAAGTGTATAACACTAATTCGTGACTACGTTTCCGTCTTATGAGACTTAAAATACTTTCTCTAAGGTCTACACTAAACTACACATAACACATTAGAGACAGCATATTTCAACATTGACAGTAAACCCATGACGCAGACAAATAATAAAAAGTCGCGCTGAGCGGCAGAAAATTCCGCTGGTTGTCCTCACTCTCCATTGTATATTTTCCATTTTCTCTCACTTTCACACTTCTGTCACACATCTTTTATTCTCTCAATTATTTAAAAACCTTGAAGTGACACTGTACAAGTTTGGCTCAGTTTGAAAAATGAGCTTAATGACTGTGCGTAACTTACTGCACTAGTCATGTATTTACAAAATATTTACATGGATGAAATAGGGTTGATTGTACCCTGATAATACTAAACACTATATTCCTACTGAAATACTAATACTAATTCTATAAATATATATATTCTAATTTGTTGCACAAACTTAACCTAATTTAAGGGAAGTAATATAACTAACTAAAAAAATGAAAATGATGTGAGATGAGTTATGTACCTTTATGAAATGAGTAATGTGAAATGTAAAAAAATTATAAATAATGGGTTATTTAAAAAAAAAATATTTTATTGTCTAAATGAAAAATATGATTGATAATTTTACTATACATGGTGTAAATGATGTATGTTGAAATGTATAATCCTATAAGGTATAAACTAATTTAATCCTAAATGATGAGGTTGTTAAGGTGTTTAATAAGATGGAATGCAATAATGTGAAATGAAATGAACTAACTGGTACTGTTCCTATCTAAACTTTTATCCTAGCCTTTAATTAGCTGTTATTAAATTTAAAGTACTATCCTAAGTAAGTGGGTAAATTTAGTGATTTATCTAAACTAAAAAAAATCTATTATATTCTATAATTCTATTCTAAATCTATATTAAAGTAACTAATCTAACTCTAATTTATCACTATATTAAAAACATGTTATAATACATATCACAATAAATAAATATATATACATGGTATTCGATTACCTCAGGTTAGTGGTTGCCATAATGTTCAGAAATTGCTTTTGTTGGCACCGTTCATAGAAACACATTTGTCCTGGGTATATTAAATACACTACACAGTCATACTTGTGTCATGGGTATTCTTCCACTCGTAGAGTCCGCTGGTGTCGTAGACATGTATATTCGTGTCTGTTATTTACGCATTGTTCTGACACTGTTCTTCCATGACTAACCACAGGTGATTCACCGGAACACAAATGTAGCATAGTACGTAACGAGCTGTCTATGTACACACGGTGATTCACATGTTCTTGGAGCACAGTTCTTATCTTGCTGTCTATGGACACATGGTGGTTCACTGATTCTTAGCACACAGTCCTGATCATAATGTCTATGTATTACATAGGATATTTTATACAGGATATTCTAAGTGTACTAAATTACATCATCTTAGACTACATTTTCCTGTGGAGTATCAGGTATTTCTACCTCAGATGGTCGACTAAGGGTATCAGCAACAATGTTGTCCCTACCCTTAATATGCTCTATACTAAAAGTATAATTTTGTAATATTAACGACCACCTGTAGATGCGGTCATTGCGATGCACCCCACTTTGTATGACCGTGATTGGGGAGTTGTCGGTCTGTACTACGAAGTGATTACCCGCTAGAAATCGATGTAACTTCCTTACTGAGTAGATGACGCTTAGGGCTTCCAACTCTGATATGGAATATCTGGACTCAGCAGGTGTGATCTTGCGGCTCACGTAGCAAATTGGATGGAAGATGCCATCATAACACTTGCCTAGTACTGCAGCGATGGAAATCCTGCTGGCATCTGTCCTAAGATAATAAACGAGCCTAGGATTAGGCACAAGCAGGATTGGTACATTACTAAATAGGAGTTTCAATATTGACAATGCAGAAATTAATAATGCATCTTTGACATCTAATTTTACCGATGCTTTCAACACATTTGAAAATACACTTGTGATTTCAGCTAAGTTCGGTATGAACTTACTATAATAATTTACTAAACCCAAAAGGCTCCTGACCTGCTTCTTTGTTGTAGGCATGGTCAGGTTCATAATTTTAGTAACAATTCTATTGTCAGTTTTTAGTTGTCCTTGTGAAATGACATGACCCAAAAATCAATTTCTTGTAGGCCCAGTTCAACTTTGCTAGGTTTGACAGTGAGACCGAAGAGTCGCAACCTATCGAACACATGTCTGAGTTTCAGTAAGTGAGTTGTCCAGTCATCTGTATGGACACAAATATCATCTATATATGTCACGGTATTCGTCACTCCATGTAGGAAATCTCTAGTTAGGCGTACGAAAGTGGCAGGAGCGTTACGAAGTCCGAAAGGAAGAAACAGCCACTCGTAAAGACCTAAAGGTGTTGAGAATGCAGTAAGATGGATGGATTGAGTCTGCATAGGGACCTGCCAATATCCCTTAGTAAGATCTAATTTAGAGAAGATTTTGGAGGTGGACATATCAAGAATAAGATCTTCGCAGGAAGGAATTGGTTCTGCGTCGATCTTAGTGACATTGTTGAGTTTCCTATAGTCCACACAGAGACGAATTGTGGAGTCTTTTTTCTTCACCAAGACGATTGGAAAGGAGTACTCAGATGTAGATTTCTGGATTATTCCACTAGCTTCTAAATTAAGAATTTCCTTATTTAGACTTTCTCTGTAGCTAAGTGGGATAGAGTACGGCCTGCATTTGATAGGCTTTGAGTCCGAAAGAAGGATGGAGTGCTCGATCCTGTCCGTCCTACCTGGAATGTCGGAAAATATGTCCTTATACTCCGTCACTAATTCTATTGTCTGTCGTCGTTGCTCTTCTGTTAGTCCCGGTTCTAACCGTATACAATCTAATGTCGCAGTCTTGTCTACAATTGGAACAGGTAGTTCCATCCCGTCGTCGTCTACCTGATTCAGTACGGTGGTGGTGTTAAGTGCGTTTTCTGTATGCTCACTAATTGTATGCATCTCGTCGGCATTGCCAGTCTCGCTAACTAGTGTAGTTGCGTTATGTATGTCTGTCGTCTCATCAATAGGTGTGGGTGCATTGTGTTCGTCTGTCTCTAGCTCTGTCTCTTGTCGTGAAAAGTAGGGTTTCAACATGTTGATATGAAATATCTTTAAGTGCCCGTTTATCGATATTTCATAATCGACATCTGAAATTTTTCGTACCACTTTGAATGGCCCTTGCCATGAGGTCAATAATAAATTTCGTTTGTCTGGGAGTAAAAGCAGTATGTCTTGATCTGGTTCAAGATTAATAGTCCTCGCACCTCTATTGGCGTATTGGCGGTAGATTTGACCCTTCCTCTCCAAAGCTGCCTTGGCTATGATACACGATTTCATAATTTTATCTCGTGTTTCTGTTACCATCTCATAAGGTATTTTAGGGGTTGGAATTTCAATCGTATTAGTTACTAACTGATGGTAAATTGTTAGGGGTCCACGTGGGTTCGCCCCGTATACTAATTCAAAAGGTGAGAAACCCGTGCTTGAATGGGGAATCTCCCGATAGGCGAACAGCACTGTTGGCAACAGTGTATCCCATTCAGATGGGTTTTCTGCTGTCACCTTAGCCAGCATATGCTTTAGGTCTCCGTTAATTTTCTCTACGATTCCATTGCTGGCTGGATTATAAGCTGTTGTAAAATGCTGTTTAATTCCTAACATTTTCGTAAGGGCTTGCGTTGCAGCCGATATGAATTGGGTTCCACGGTCGGATAAGATGGTACGTGGAAATCCGAATCGTGAGAACAAATGTAGAAATACATTGGCAATATCTTTGGAGGTGATGTATTTCAAAGCTACTGCCTCAACCCACCTTGAACATAGGTCTACTAGCGTTAAGATGAAGCGATTTCCTTTGCTGGACACCTGGTTCAGGGGTCCAACACTATCCACCGCCACACTCTCGAATGGCCTAGAGGCCAGTGTAGACGGTTGTACTTCAGCTGTAGGATGTTTACCCTTACGTACTAACTGTTGACAGACATTACATGAACGACAAAATACTTTTATGTCATTACAAAAACTCGGCCAGTAAAAATGAGCCTGAATTCTGGCCCTGGTTTTATCGTATGCAAGGTGACCAGCAAACGGTGACTCGTGTGCAATCTTTAGCACAGTTTGGCGGTGTTGTACAGGTAACATCGTTTGCTGAATCTCATGGTTGTCCGTTGTATAATAACGAGTAAGGATCCCATTATTAAGTCTAAAGAACCATGATGCGTTCTTTGTTATTTTGGCTTTTTCTTTTAACAGTTTTAGATACGGAGACACACTCGGATCAGCTTTTTGCTGGTCTATAAACTTTTTTCTGATGGTATCATCCGTGCTAGTTGGTGATAGCAACAGTAGTCTTTCTTCCTGTAGTGTGTCTTGATGTTTAATGGCATCTGCTCTGGTTGTTGCATTAGCTGCATTTAATTTTCCCCATGCAGCTATTTCTTCGTTCGTGCAATGCTTCAATTGGGGCAAGCATCCCAAAATTAAATCAGTACAAGGGTTATCTAAAATAGCACATGTAAAGGTACCAGAAAGGAAAGGAGTGTTAATACGGGCTCTTGCCAGAGGGTAAATTTCGATATTACCCGAAAAAGTTCGGCATTTAACTGAGTCACCTGTATAATCATTTGGATTCACCAATTCCTTTCTAAGACCGATAAGAGTGCTCCCACTGTCAAGCAAACATTGGCATGGTATTTCATTGACCATTGCATTGTGGAACACCAAATTGCCTCTGGAGGCTAATGCTGCATTTACACTCTCAGTGGAGAATGGTACTGTATGTCCACATTCTAATTTTCCGTCTGCATGAAATTGGTGACATCGCTCACAACTGTCAAAGCTTAAAATATCGTTTACACAACAAACATCTTCAGATTGATTAAAAGGTAACTCATTCTCGACCTCGCACTCAGTCTCACTCCCACTATCAGAAGATGTATCAATTAACATTGCACTGTTGGCTTTCATTCTTTGGCGGCCTAGGCACTTATTGGAATAATGCCCGTAGCTAGAACAGAAGAAACATTTGACTGCACGCCTTTATGCATTTCTCTTGTTTTGTTGTTTCTTAATGACCATCTCAAGATGTGTTGGATAGTTTGGTGATTTATCACACATAGCATAAGTATCATGAAAAAGTTGGCAATACACACATTTAGGTAATTTTTGATCTTTCTTGTCGACTCTCTGAAATGGTTTTTTATTGCTACGATAGCTTTTAGGTTGGTCCTTAACAAAAGAGACTATTTCAGAGTCGATGTTTGATGTTTTAAAAATATCTCTATTTGAGAAAAAATATGCGGAGCCTTTCTTCTCGAATTGCTCTATTGTTTCGATGTCTGACTGCTGCAGGAATTTGGCGAAAGGAGATGGGATTGTGGATATGACTTTATCCATGGCTATTAAATTTTTAAGTTTTTCAAAGTCCTTTCCTATTTTTGCTGCACCAAGCCATCTATTCAGCACGCTTTGGACATTCGAGACATAATCGATGAAGGTCTCACATGGTTTTGGTTTTAAGTTAGAAAATTGCACTTGATACCCAGGGGCATCAAGTAAAAAATGTTGCATAATCCTATCATGAATGTACTGATAGTTAGATCTAAGATCAGTTGGTATTGATTCAATAACTTTAAGGGGCTCCCCACTGAGGTTTTTCATGTAGATCATGGCCCACATATCGATTGGTACTTGATGGTATTTAAGCTAATATTCGACATTTTCTGTCCAAGCTGATATGGAATCTTCTTTACAGAATGGCTTAATAATATTTTTGTATTTATTAAGTTTATTCTCTTCTTGCTGACTCTTTAGTTTTGTAGCGGAGATCTCTACGTGTGAGTCTACTTCCATACCTTTCATCTTTAACTGTGTCTCTGATTCAATCTGTATTTGTTTTTCTTTCACTCTTGCCATTTCATCTATCTCTCTTTGCTTTAACTCTCTTTCCTGATCTAATTGTTTTTGCTTTAACTCTAATTCTTTCTGTTTAATCTCCTTATCTTGTTCTAACTGTTTCTGTTTAGTTATTTCAGCTAATTGTGCCTCTTTGTGTTTTATTTCTAACTCCTTTTGTTTTGTTATTTCAGCTAGTTCTACAATTTCCTTCTGGTGTTGTCTTTCTCGTGCACGTTCATCTCTCTCAGCATCTTTTATTTCTTTAAATTTTTGATCAGCATATTGCTCTAATTCCTTTCCTGTGTGTCCTAATTCCTTGCTTGCTTGTATGAAATCAGCTAAAGTTGACATGTTGTTGGATAATAGCTAGAGTTGCTAGGCACTGAAATATTTACTCAGGTATCTTAGACTTGTTAAGTTTTTAAATGCCTGTGTACAAAAAATATTATTAGATTACAATCTGAAAAAGAGATGCATTATTAATTATATTGCATTCAAAATAATTTGGGTATACTCATCTTAACACTCCAGAACAATCAGGTAAATTCGTTTGGCACCTCAGGTACAATCGTTTGGCACCTCGACACACACCTCCCGTTACTTCTCTAAACAGCTCTTGTTATACCTGGTTTACAAGAGCATCAATAATTAACAATTTGTAAACGACATATGACTTTAGACATTTGTTTGACGTTTACAATCACATGCCCCCGGACAACACAATGTGGTATAGTTAATAGTAAATGTCACTGTCCTGTCTTCGTCCTAATGTCTTCTGCGTTCCTTAACTATTGCTGTTTAATTTATGAAAGTGCTGTGCAGACCGAAACCTACTTGCAGAAAGAAAGTAGTGCCATCGTGACGGTAGAAAATAGAATATGTTTACAAATAAATAAATAAATGCTTTAAATAAATATAAAGGTAATAATAATGTTCAAATAAATAAATATATTCAATGAATAGCTTGTATAAACAAATAATAGTTAATATAATTCATAGATTCAGGCGAGCAGCCGCTTGGCGATTTGTAAACAATCTGTCGCTGATTGCAAATGGCGTAGGGCAGCTGTGTGTCAACCGCGATACGTCACAGGTGCAGCGCTATTTTTAGATTGGAAAAATCGATATTGTCGTCGGATCATTATTCTTTGTATTGCTCCGCCGTGAATCATGTTTCATAAATACTCATAAATAAACAATAATTGTTGAAATAAATGATACAAAACTATAATAATAATACTTACAAATCAGAAGAAAACATGTTCATAAAGCACAAAACATTTTAATAAGCATAAATAAACGTTAATCGGTCACGATGGGCACAGCTCGCATCTTGTTCTAGTCTGCACACGCCATTTTCCCTAACACAAATTAAACCCTGTGATTAACTGACAGTAATACTATTTTAGAGCCGTGGGTGAGTGTTTTAGCTTGAACAATTGTCCAAGCCACACTTCTGACACCACTTTTGTCCTAGCCTGTCATCAAGCGATGCTACAGGCATTAAGGGATAAACTTCTCTCGCACCACACAAAAAGACTTGTCAGTCGTACGAGAGGAATTGATTACACATTTTTATTGCCACTGGCTCTTACAATACATCAATGCACAAAACTGTCTCTACCGAACCACACATGAATACACAGAACTTCCTATCACTAGTCGTCCCTAGCCCTACTGCTAAATCTATCTACTCATCTAAAGAAATACGCATCGACTCTAAGTGATGTGTTCCCTACGAAGTCTGTCTCCCATCTGACAATTCTCCGCATGCTGATTATACAGTACGCGGAAGGACCTCGTGCGCACTTCGGCTTTTGCGTGCTACATCATTCAACACGCTTAGAGTAGTAGCCTACTCTTGAGTTCTATTCTAGTTCTTGGTGTCTATCACGTTGGCGTGATTATACAGTGACCAGAGTGCTTACTCTCTGGTTGACACCCCCGTGTCTCATGAGAGAACTGTTTGACAGTTCCCCTCCCTATCTACTCCCTCTCCCTATCTACTACCTACACCTACCCTGCCCCCATGTTGGGGCACTGGGTTACCTCTAGTCTACTTGAGTAGACCACTCATTCAGGGTGGTCTTTCCTCCTATCTATTCTAGTCTTTGACAACCGCATTTACGTGAAAAACAAACATTTCGGACGAATGAAGAAGAAGAAGAAGAAGAAGAAGAAGAAGAAGAAGAAGAAGAAGAAGAAGAAGAAGAAGAAGAAGAAGAAGAAGAAGAAAAAGAAGAAGAAGAAGAAGAAGAAGGAGAAACACAACACCCCCAGTTAATCATGGCCCTCTTTCAACCTCTCAATTTCTTAACTTACCTTTCTCTTTTTAAATATTATTTCATTAACACACACGACATCAGATTTAAAAAAAAAATATTGTGATGGGAAATGTGATAGTCTGAAAGTGATACACTTCTAATAAACAGTTACATAAACAAATTAACAAAACAAGCACAACAACATCATAATCAAGTGCCCTGCCAGCTGGCGTAGGCGTTCATGTCTCTCCTCCTATCTCGGTTTTCGGTCTTGTGGATCAACTCTGCTGTTGATATTCCTCCATGTCACTGTCTCAACACACCCAGCATAATTTCTCTTGGCTGGCCCCTGTCTCTCTTCCCCTCGATCTTTCCAGTTGTCACGATATTCTCCAATGCCTCTCTTCTTACCACGTGACCAATGAAAGTTTTTTGTGTCTCTTTCTTACTGTTGCATATAATGATCTAGTTTTATCACCCTCTTTCAGGCAATCGTTGTTAGTTATTTTGACAGTCCAAGGAATTCGCAACATTCGTCTCAGGAACCATATCACTGTTGCTTCCAAGGTCTTCCCAATTTGTTCATTTACATTCCAAAATTCACTGCCATAAGCAAAACATGTTCTATTTAACATTTCAGCACTCACTTAAAAAAAAATAATTCAACGATATTATTGCATAATATACCCTTCATTTTCTAAAATTCAGCTTTTGCAATCCCCCTTCTGTTCTTGATCTCTGTTGTGCACCTCCCATCTGATGTTATAAATGCCCTTAGGTATTTAAAATTGTCCACTTGGTTAAGAATTTTCCCGTATATTTCCATTTCACGCTTTGGTACAACATAGAAATATTTCATCTCAGTATGGAAGTCGGCATGGCCGAATGAACAAGACGCGTGTTCTAAACGATAACGGTGTGCTGATGTTGAGTTGGGGGGGGGGGGGGTGTGACAATTGAACTAAAATGTTGACTTCTCGTCCTTGACTCGGGGATGTTAATTATAAGTACCTCTGAAGTCGGAGTGAGTTCACCAGATGGCGTGGAACACTGGTAATATCAAAAGCGAATCCACACGCAAAATGAAGCCCAGTGCTACAAGAAGTAGCGTGTATGATCTACTCTTGAGTTCAAAGCGAGCGAGCGCCAAAAATAAAAAAAAAAATCAATAAATGTCAGTATGTGGTGGTGACATATGTCATGATTTCTGCGCTAGAAAGTTGCATAACATGGGGGTCAAACAGGAGCCTGATGCAAGTGCATTTATAATGTTATTCCAACTGAAATTAGAAGTGTCAAATTCGCGAGTTAGATTTAGTTGAAATTAAGAGATTTAATTTCACGAGTCTACAATTCCATGATAATTATAATTTCAACAGAAAGTTCAAAAAAGGATTTGTCTGAATAACAGAAAAACAGAAGTAATGTTTATTGCAAAGAAAAAGTGTATGCCGAAACGCAACATCACAGTGAATGGAAGCATTCTGAAACAAATCAATGTGTTTAAGTGTTTGGGTACGTTAATAACAGCAGATGGAAGATGCATTAAGGAAGTTAAGTGTAGAATAGCCAAAGCAAAGGCAGTGTAACAGAGAGGAATGAGTGCAAGGAACTAACGTACCTAGGTCAGTATGCTCCATAGTTCCCCAAACTAACAGGCCAGTGATCCCGGGTCAGGTCAAAGCACTAGTAACAAACACACAATTGGGTAGGAGAGTACACGAGGTCAGAGGTCTCGGGTCAGGTCAAAGCACTAATAACAAACGCGCAATTGGGTTGGAGAGTACACGAGGTCAGAGGTCTCGGGTCAGGTCAAAGCACTAGTAACAAACATGCAATTGGGTAGTAGAGTACAGGAGGTCAGCTAAGTGTATTAATATTAGTCGGTAGAAATAAATAAATTAGTATGTGAGAAAAAAAGCGGATTTTGAGTCTCAAACATCCTCCTGTCAATCGTGTCATAAAAATGACAGGTTTCAGATGCAGATTTCCAGTCTGGAACAATCTGGAAGAAGCGAGATGCACAAGCAACATTCGATCGCAAGGGTATGTGAGACATGCAAGGGTTTTAGTGGAAGGCACGGGGCATAAAAACAGAGAAGACTACCGTATGTAGGAAAAAGTAGGAACCAAGAAAAAACAGTGGAGGAAGAACACTTGTTTAGCTGAAACGGTGAGGTTTCCTGGTACTCGTTTTAATCTAATTCGACATGCAAGCCTTTTTGTGACAAAGGAAATATCACCTGAAAGGGGATTCGAACAATGACCACCCTACCGCCAAGGCTCCCTACAGCCAAACAAAATCACAAGTTACCTTGGCCAGCTCGATCTCAAACTTGACCATATCGTCAACATCCTTCTTAGCCACCGTGGGGTCCGCGCCAAACATGATTGCTACGTCTTGGGCGTACTTCTTGTATACAGGAAGCTTGGCCACTGCGTCATCATGGAGGAAGTAGTCGGGGGACGGCATGCCCAGGTCAGCCTGGTCCAGCTGTAAAATCAACACACCATGTTACTTTATTGCTTATTATGTCATTATGGCTTTTATACAAAGGTTTCACTTTATCACTGTGACAGAAAGCAAATTTTTCTGAGCATCCTGATTGCGCAGTCTAGTTACGTTTACACATACATATCAATTGGGGAATCCTTTTAGGCCACTAAGTCAGTTTATAGATAAACACACATTTTTGCGGAACTCTGGGACAAAAGAGTAACGGACGCAATTCGTAATCCCGCAAACCGCGTTCGAAACACAGCTACGGGCGATTTGGATTCAGATCACCGTGCGCTATTTTCATACAGGTATGAGTGCCGGTTGTCCAGAAATCAATGGCAAACTACTGAACGTAAACTAGACAAATAAAATCACAAACCGCAAAAAAAAAAAAAGTACTGGTGTTGACTGCCTCATCCTGTATAGGATATCGTAACTAACAAGAACAAGATGGCTTTGTGCTCATAGAAGTATATAGCTCGTAGAAGCTATAGCTACCAGCTTTAGATTTTTATGTTGTCAGGCACTTCCTCTAGTCTCTACTTCCTTCTTCTACCTTTATGAGCGCCAAACAATACATCTGTGTTTATTTATAAACTAATTATGTTTATGTGTTTTTTTTTCTGTGGTAGACAAAAGAGTTACTTTATAACAAACATCTGTGTCCTTTTATGACTTATTATATGATGGTGAAGTAGATATAAATATTACTTGATAACATTTGACGTGATGGGTAGGTAGGCAGCAAAGTTACGGTATAATCTATATCTATAAAACACAATGTATGTATGTGTGTGTGTATGTATGTATGTATGTATGTATGTCCGTTCTTTATGCGTTCGCGAACGGTCCATCTGATTGAGATGAAATTTTCTACACGTTTTCTTTTCATTCCTGTGCAACCAACTGTAATAGTGTCTTAGTATACAATCATCTATTTACTTACTAAAATTTAATTTTGTAATTACATGACTCACCATTAAAAAAAAATAAAACAAGGGACATAACTTTTAGTAGCATTGCTATATCTTAAGTTAAGTTCCCTGGCTATAGATAGGTAGATAGATAAATAGATAGATAGATAGATAGATAGATAGATAGATACATAGATAGATAGATAAATACATAGATAGATACATAGATAGATACATATATACATAGATAGATAGACAGACAGACAGACAGATCCCTCAGGGACTGGGCGAAGCCGGGCCGCGTCAGACAGACAGACAGACAGACAGACAGACAGACAGACAGACAGACAGACAGACAGACAGACAGACAGACAGACAGACAGACAGACAGACAGACAGACAGACAGACAGACAGTCAGGAACGGGAAATTCTATGACTAATTATATGAATTAAATGAGATGCTCCCTATAATGAGCTGGGCGAAGCCGGGTCGGGTCATACATACAGACAGACAGAAGACAGACAGACAGACAGACAGACAGACAGACAGACAGACAGTCAGGAACGGGAAATTCTATGACTAATTATATGAATTAAATGAGATGCTCCCTATAATGAGCTGGGCGAAGCCGGGTCGGGTCATACATACAGACAGACAGAAGACAGACAGACAGACAGACAGACAGACAGACAGACAGACAGATAGTCGGGAACGGGAACTTATATGACTGCTTATATGAATTTGATAGAGTTAGACATGTCAACATGGTGGATATGCTTGCAGATCTACAAATTGATGGGAAAGACATTAGACTTATAAAAAACATATATTGGAAACAACAAGCTGCAATAAGGATTGATAATGAAGTGGGAAAGTATCAGCCAATTAAAAGAGGTGTTAGGCAGGGATGTGTGATGTCTCCGGATCTTTTTTCCCTATACAGTGAAAATATTTTCAGAAAAGTAGAGAATATAAATGGAATCAGCATTGGAGGACGAAACATCAATAACATTAGATATGCAGATGATACAGTATTAATTGCAGACAATGCGCAGGACCTGCAACAATTAGTTGATGCGGTTGTTGTACACAGTGAGCAACTGGGGTTAGAATTAAATTGTAAAAAGACTCAGGTTATGGTCGTCACTAGGAAGGAAGAAGTGCCACAATGTAATATACAAGTAAATGGAAATATTCTTCAACAAGTGAATCGGTACAATTATCTTGGAACAGTCATAACATCTGATGGGAGATGCCTTGAAGAGATTAGAACAAGAATCGCCATGGCGAAAGTAGTCTTTAGCAAGATGAAAAACATTCTGACCAATAAAAAGATGTCAATTGAAACGAGAAAAAGAGTGTTGAGGGGATACATAGAGCCAGTTCTTTTGTATGGATGTGAAACTTGGACAATGGGCAGTCAAGCTGAAAAACATCTGATGGCTGCAGAAATGTGGTTTCTAAGGAAAATGCAAAGAATACCATGGACAGACAGAAAAACCAATGACCAAGTACTACAGGAGACAAATGAACATCGTAAACTGATTAGAGAAAGTAGACGTAGACAGTCAACATTTTTTGGACATGTTAAGAGAAGAAATGGATTGGAGAACTTGGTGACAACTGGCAAGATCAAAGGAAACAGACCAAGAGGCAGACCGAGAGGAAAATACCTGGATGGCTTGGCCACATGGCACGGACGAGATAGGAACACTGAGCTGATCCACGACACTGGTGATCGAGTGAAATAGCGAGTCATGACCGCCCACGCTTTCCGGCATGGCACATGATTGATTGATTGATATGAATTAAATAAGATGCTCCCCATCAGGGGCTGGGCGAAGCCGGGCCGGGTCAGACAGACAGACTGACAGACAGACAGATAGTCGGGAACGGGATCTTATATGACTACTTATATGAATTAAATGAGATACTCCCCACCAGGAGCTGGGCGAAGCCGGGCCGGGTCAGACAGACAGACAGACAGAGAGAAAAGCAGACAGACAGACAGACAGACAGACAGATAGATAGATAGATAGATAGATAGATAGATAGATAGATAGATAGATAGATAGATAGATAGATAGATAGATAGATAGATAGATAGATAGATAGATAGATCCCCGCCAGGGCCTGGGCGAAGCCGGGCCGGGTCAGCTAGTATATATATATATATGCTGGAAAAAAGTGTTACTTTATGAAATATTATATATATTATATCGGTACAAAAGTATTACTTTTTAACATGCTGGGTTGCTTGACAGAAATGTATAATAATGTATGTAAAATGTATAATATTTTACTGTATAATATTTTTACCTGTATAATGTTTATCTCCGAGTCTTTATCGTCTGCAGAGACCCACTGGTCGATGAGTATTTTATTGTTGTACAAGGTCAGCTTCACAATGAGGTCAAGGACACTGACTTTGCGATCGGCGTCCCAGGCGTCTCCGTGCAGGATAGGCCAGGTTCCCAGATCAGCCAGGAGCTTCCGAACTGGTTCTAGGCCCTCACTGTCAATCTGACCTACATTAAGTGAAGCATTGGCTTCATTGGTTATATAGTATGTTAATTGTACTGGTTCCAAGAATCATCAATTTGACCAAACCAGTTCCAAGAATAATTAGTTTGACCAAACCAGTTCCAAAAATCACAAATTTCATCAGAACCACAATTATGTTGCAATTGCAACGAGAACAAGAGTATTGAGTGCTACATAGAACATGCACTTTTTTATGGATGTGAAGCGTGGACAATGAGTGTCAAGCTGAAAAACATCTGATGGCTGTGGAAATGTGGTTTCTGAGGAGAATGCAAAGAATACCGTGGACAGACAGAAAAACCAACGAGCAAGTCCTACAAGAAACAAATGATAACCGTTAACTGATTGGAGAAATTAGACGTGGAGAATCACAAAAGTTTCGCCACGTTAAGGGAAGAAATAAATTGGAGAACTTGGTGACAACTGACAATCATCATCATCATCATCATCATCATCATCATCATCATCATCATCATCATCATCATCATCATCATCATCATCATCATCATCACATCATCATCATCATCATCATCATCTTAGACTTCTGCCGTCAAGCGTCGTGGGGAGGAATAATTTGCGCTCCAGCGCCCGGTGGGCAGCACTTGATAGTGTCATTCCGCGTGATTGTACAATGTCTTTGATGTTGTCAATCTATTTTCTTTTTGGACGTCCTCGTGGTCTCGTCGCAGATGATCTTTGATGTAAGGCCAATGATGGTAGTCGCTGGTGTTGCATTCTAACGACATGTCCAAACCAGTTAATCTTCTGTCTTTCAATAAATCTGGCACAAGGTGTTGATCCCACTGTCTGTCTGATAACATCATTTCTTACTCGGTCTCGGATTGTTAAGTTGACAGCTGTCCTCAGGCATCTCATCTCGCAGGTGTTGATTTTGCGAGAATGTGATTTGGATAAAGTCCAAGTTTGAGATTGGTAGCATAGAGTTGGTGTGAATATGCTGTTTATTATCTGTCGTTTTGCGGACATGGGTATATTTGGATGTTTCAGTAAGGGTGATAGTTGATATGTAAATGCACTAGCTTTTTGACATCTGATTTCGATTTCTCTATCCAATCTGCCATCTTCTGTGAACTGGCAATACTAAGGGCAAAATAAAAAGGGAGTGGGTGGGGGGCACATAAGTAAATATCTGGATGGCATGGACAAATGGCATGGGCGAGACAATAACGCAGAGTTGATCCACGACTCTGGTGATCATGCGAGCCGCCCATGTTTATCGGCATGAAACATGATGGCGAATTACAGAGGTTTCGATACTTGAGACGCTACAAGCTTAGATTAAGTAAAATATATGGCTCCTAATCGATTTCAGTATTTCACCAGGCCAGAATACTTACATTTTTTTTATTCCATGCCGTGTGGCGTTGGTGATCATGTCTGCCCAAATACTTCTGTCTCGTGTACTGCCAATCTTCTTATAGACCATACTGTGTGACTTTGGTGATCATGTCTGCCCAAATACTTCTGTCTCGTGTACTGCCAATCTTCTTATAGACCATACTGTGTGACTTTGGTGATCATGTCTGCCCAAATACTTCTGTCTCGTGTACTGCCAATATTCTTATAGACCATACTGTGTGACTTTGGTGATCATGTCTGTCCACAGCCTTCTGTCTCGAAAGATTCCAGTCATTTCTAGCAACGATGTTCCCCCATGCCATAATATCAAACTGTTCAGTCTCTTCTGTTTAGTTCTTTCCCTGTCTCTCCTTCCTCCATATTTCCCGATGTGACAACACACTCCAGCTTTCCCCTTCTTATGACGTGGTCAAAGAACGTGAACTGTCTTCTTCGGGTGCAAGTGACGTGTTGCGTCTCTGTCACGGTGATATGTGACACGTGTTGCGACTCTGTCATGGTGTTATGTGAACCCTGGCCTACAACATGTGATGATCCTTTATTCCATTCATCCGTTCATTCATACATCTATCTATCCATCCATCCACACATCCATTCATCTATGCATACATACATGCATGCATCCATTCAACCATACATCTATCCATCTGTCAATCTATCCATCTATTCATATATCCATCCATCCATTCACCCATCCATCCATCTATGCATGCATGCATGCATCCATCCATACATCTATCCATCCGTCTGTCTATCTATCCTCCTATCTATCCATCTATTCATATATCCATCCATCCATACATCCATCCATTCATTTACCCATATGTTTCCTTACCTGTCTATTTAACTGTCAGTCTGGCTGTCTGTTTACAAATAGGTCTATTTATCCCTTATCCATTAAATCGATCATTAATCCATCAAGGCAACCAACTATCCATTCATTGTTCCTTCCGTCCGCCCGTCCGTCCGTCCGTCTGTCTGTCTGTCTGTCTGTCTGTCTGTCTGTCTGTCTGTCTGTCTGTCTGTCTGTCTGTCTGTCTGTCTGTCTGTCTGTCTTGTTATCCTACTGCCCATCTGATGGGTATTCATTCCTCCATTCTAAAATCAATTTCGTACTCATTAATCTGTCAGTCTGCCTGTCTCTCTGCATTTCTATCTGTTTATCCATCTGTTCGTCCATCCATCTTCCAGCTTGTCCCGTGTGCGTCTGCCTTCTGCTTGTCCACCCATCTGGCTATCTTGCCTACCTGCCTGTCATCTGTCTGCCTGTCTGTTCACTTATCTGTCAGTCCGTATGCCTGCCTGTCATCCGTTTGGCCACCGTCTGTCTGTCTATCAGTCAATCTGCCTTTTCGTCCGTTTGCCTGCCTGTCGTCCACGCGGCCGTCTGCTTACTTCTCTGTCTGTCTCTCCGTCCGCCGTCTGTATTTTGTTGCCGGTCCATATGTCTGCTCATCTGATGTCTGTCTGCGTCCCTCTCTTCCTTTCGCCAGCCATATGTATGTCTAACCGCATGTCTGTCCATCTGTCATTCCGTCTATCTTTATGTACCCAGTATTGTACGCGGGCTATTCGAGGGCTGGTAAGAAATAAACCGGTTGCTATAGCGACACCTTTCATTACTTGCATCATTCAGTAGACTTTTATCTAACTACACATCAACCTACAGTAACATTTTTTCAGTGGTATTCTCTACCATAGTTACCCGGCTGTCCATACTATTACAAACACCCTACCAACAGTCACATAAAACAAAACAGGATTAATTTGACTAAAAGGAAACTTACTTTCATTCATGCAGGACATGTAGAGCTTTTTCGCTTTAACGGTAGCTTCTATATCCTCAACTGGATCGATAGGTTTTTCCAGCAAATCTACAACAACATTTGTGAAAACAATATTATTAGTCCACAGTTCTAACTCATCATTCTATGTATTTCCATAACTAAAAATCACAATGTGAAACGAAGAAATGAAACACTTTATAGACTACGTGTATCTTAGCTCTATTAAGCGTATGGTCAGTTTCATTTGCTTTGTGTTTGAGTTCGCTCGCTTTGACCTCAAGTGTAGTATATAATACAAGTGCTGCTACTTCTAGTGCACTGTATTGATGTTTGCGTGTGGATTTTTTTTTTGCATATCCTTTACAGGACATCGCTGTCAACAGCAGCATCTTTCAGCTGTCTGTTGATTTCTTGGCAAGATTCCGCTCAGTAGTTTGCCATTGCTTTCTGAGCGGCCGGCTCAGTATCCCGCAAGTCACCAGCAGGGGTCGAACCGCTCCCAGTTCTCTCCCGCTACGAGACTCTGCGTGATAAACGGGATTACGGAGAAAGTGTTGTAACCCCTCAGCCAGAGAGACCGGCGCGTGTGGATTAGATTCCCATGTTGTCTATCACCAGTGTCCTTCGTCATCACGTGAACCTACTACGACGTCTGAGGTACTTATAAGTTACGTCCCCAAATCATGGACGAGAAGTCAACATTTCAGTTCAACTGGACGATGCAGGGTTGAACCTGCTATCTCTACATCAGCAAATCGGAAGTTTAAGAGCGAGCGCTCTATCCATTCGGCCGTGCTGATCTCTTTCAGTTCTTTAATACTGGAGTGAGGGCATTTAAAGGAGAGAGGATCGACTAAATTGCACCGGGGTTATCCCATATGGCTCGGTCTCTTTCCGCAGGGCGACCTGCCGAAAGGACTGCACAAAACACGAACTCCGTAGCTCCAGCGACGACAACCAGGAGTCTCCGAGAAAACTTCACTCGTGAAGTGACTGAAGGAGTGCGGAATGTAACCCACAACTGAAAGGTTTAAAGACAACATCGACATACCTCTGAAGACGGAGTGGGTTCACCTGATGGCGAGGGACAGTGGTAATTAGGAAAGCTATTACACACGGAAAAATAAGTTAAATACACTAGAAGTAGTAGCATGCGTATGGACGGAGCGAGAAAAAAAAAAAAAAAAAAAAAAAAAAAAAAAAACAACAACAACAACAACAACAACAACAACAACAACAACAACAACAACAACAATAGAACAACATTATCGTCACTTGTCCCGCAAAGTAGCACGGGCGTTCACGTTTCTCCACAATGTTTTATCTACGTATCTGGGTGACTCCTACAGATAATGGTGATGTTCTTTGTTCACATAATGACAAAAAAAAAAAAAAAAAGAGTCTTTGGAAATATGGTGACGATTGAAAAGACCAAGGGTAGAAGAGGCAAAGACATGCAGAGAGAAATGATGCTCCGTGGTCTAAGACATCTTTAGCCCACGAATCTTTCTATCCGGCCCTGTTTCTGCTTCCGCAGATCTCTCCAATGCCTTGACGATCAGGCGGTCTGATCCATAGAAAACGCTTCCATCTAAAGGCGAGAGGTGGGTCTGTAGAAATTTCTTTATCTGTCTGCCAGCCATACCTCCACCCCTCTGCCATCTATCTTTCTGTCCATCTGTCTGCTAACCTGTCATACGTCCATCCGTCGTATGTCTGTCCGTTCATGTTTCTGTCCGTATGTCTTTCTGCCTGCCCTCCTTTCGTCGTTTGTCTGTCTGTCCGTCCGTAAGTCTACCTGCTTGTTCTCCGTCCGTCCCCCGAATATCTGTCTGCCCGCCTGTCCACATTCATTCCGCCTGTCTGTCTGTCTGCCTGCTTGTCTTCCTTCCGCAGCCGAATGTCTGTCTGCCTGCCTGCCTGTCCTCCACCCGACCGTCCGTCTGTCTGTCTGTCTGCCTGTCCTCCGCCCGACCGTCCGTCCGCCCGTCTGTCTGTCTGTCTGTCTTCTCCAAGAAACAAGTCTCCCGACCCCAACCAGAATACCATCTCCACGGTGTCTGTGTTGTAGAGCCCACGGTCCCCTCTCCACATTCAGACATCAGCAGGATGTGCAACGCCGGTACTACAACTTCACATCAGAGACATCAGGATGTAACCACATCATGATTCAACACAGCACATATAGTCGACCCCAGACCAGGCCTGGGTTGATCCTCACCCTCCACGGGGTTGTTAGGTACTTCATTGTTCACAGACTCCCCCACAAAGCTCGTAGTTGAGTTGAATTGAGTCAAGAACAGCACTCAGGATATTCCCATAGGCACTCAGGAGTACCGAGTATTGCGCAGATCCCCTGTTAGCTCCTTGCCTCGAGAATATCTCTAGGTCACACACATTTATCTATTCCTCCACATTATACACAATATCTCAAAGGCCACTGACCACATCTGTCTTCATTCATTCAACCATTCATTCAGTAGCATGTCCTTTGCAGAACCTCGCTCCCATAACAATCTTCCGGAAAACTCGGTCATTAGCAAGATGTCTCGTCCGATACACCCATCTGGAGATCATCCGCCACATCCTGTACGCATCTTCTCTTTGGTCTTCTTCTTCCTCTCTTCCCAGGCATATATGCTGAGTAGGGTGAGGACAGGCAAGCTTCGTGCAGAGTGGCTTGCTTCGCTTCGGAATTCACTGGTGACAAGCATCGTCTGGATCTTTTTTCCGGGGCATGCCGGTGTGCTGGGGAATGAACAGGCGGACAGATTGGCTGGCTCTGCAGAACTTGGTGGAGTATTGATGCATGATAAGGAAGACGTGGTTGCGGCCTTGTGGGAGCACGTGTACACCTCGGAGGAACAAATGGATCACCATAGTCTGGCAAGAATGAGACAGCGAGGAGTGACGAGGGGATCTGGCCGACGATCGACGCTCAGAGGAAAGCCGAGACGGAAATATAATCAGATTGCTACTGGTACTATTAGTGTTGGAACTCTTCGCTGGCTGCTGAGGATGGGGACGGAGCGCTTATGGGAATGCCCCGAATGCTGTGATGTCGGTTCCTAAATCAATCAATCAATCGGCCAGGCATATATCCCTCCATGATTGTTCTCTTCAAACTTTCATAACGTTTTAAATGACCAAAATATTTCAATTTTCTTTGTTTTATTGTCTTTAGTCGCCAACATTCTTCACTATTTAGTTCTTGTTGTATGGATGCAGTTGTGTGTTCCTGTAACCAGATATCTTGGATATACCGTATTTGCCTTATTATGCACAAATAAGTTGAGTTGAGCTAAGAACTGACGTGACTGCACTCAGGACATTGCCATACGCGCTTTGAACGAGGGTTCAACAGCCAGCGAAGAGTCAAAATAGTTATCGTCCCTACCGCTATCTGACTGAAAGTTCTCCTGGTCTTCCCAATAAGTTTTGAGATTCTACCAGAACCCCTGCCAATCCCCCACAATCTCATCCTTTTCACATACGGGTTCTCAATCTGTTCCCCCACCTTCTCCACTTGGTCCCACAGGCGCATGACCACCTCCCCCTTGTCCACAAATAATCTGCCACCACAAATTATGCACAAATACCCCGCCCAGCATTTCCCACCACACCAGCATATCCTGGGGGAAAGGATCCAACGCGTGCTCTCCTAGGGAATTTGGCAAACAAGAATCTTACCTTTCAGCAAAGCATATCAATGGGAAAAGATCCAATAGAAGCTCACCATTCTTAGCCCAAAGAAATTCGGTAAAGAAGAATCTTACCTTTCAGCAAAGCATAACAATGGGAAAAGATCCAATAGATGCTCACCATCCTTAGCCCAAAGGAATTCGGCAAAGAAGAAACTTACTTTTCAGCAAAGCCTGGATGTCGTCTCCTAGCTTGGCAAACGTGTTGAAGAAGGACTTGTCCGCCGGGATTATGTTCAGCTTGTTCCAGTTGCCACACGCAAAGTCAAAGAAGTTGTCACAAGGAGCAACTGAGGAGTCCATTGAGGTTAGCAGACGGGACGCTGGGAACAGTGCATTATGTCATTCCACATTGCATATAGAATAAAAGAGTTAATAACAAGTAGGGGTATACACAGCACATTAGTTATGGGTTAACGGTGATTGTACATCTGAACAAAGGCTCACCTGAGACGCACAAAAAAGCAAGGGGAACAAGGCGTAATGGGACTTGGTGTAAAAAAAAACAGGCTGCATGAATTGTCACCACCGAAGGACAGAAAGACAAGAAAGATCAACGATGTAGACTTAGAAATAGACAAGGAATAATTATAGGTGCTAGATTGCCTGACTGGATGAGACGATCTTGCCGCTAAAATAGACAGACATTATATTATAAATAACATTGATTATTTTGTTGAATGATTTGTTATTTATTAGTTGATTAGTTAGTTAACTGGTTGGTTAGCTAGTTGATTAGTTAGCTGGTTGGTTAATAACTTGGTTAGATAGTTAGTTCACTAGTTAATTAGTTATTTCATCACCATAGGCCGCGTTATTTGTTTAATTTGTTTTTTTTTAAAATGTATTTATTTAGTATTACTTGGTTATTTAGTCAGTTAGTTGGTTAATTAATTAGTTGGTTAGTTAGTTAGTTATTTAGTTAGTTAGTTAGTTAGTTAGTTAGTTAGTTAGTTAGTTAGTTAGTTAACAGACTCAGTGCCAGACAAAAAGTATGTCTGAACCTAACAAATATGGATAGCGGAAAATAGGTATGTCACAGTTATGACCTCAGCATTGATATGTCGCAGACGTGTTGTATTATACATCACATTAAAGGCGGTTGTATATTGGAAAACTACTGTATTGATACTTTAACTAGAGTTTTATAAGCTCATGGCAGTTACGGGAAGTTTGAATAAGACGATGTATCATTCCATGGCAATTAATCAGTTAATTAGTTAGTTAGTTATTTATTTAGTTTGTTAATTAGTTAATTAATTTATTACTAAATCAGTCAACATAGAACCTGTACTTTTGTAAGAATGTGAAGCGTGGACAATGAGCAAATAAGCTAAAAAAAACATCTGGTGGTTGTTGAAATGTGGTTTCTGAGGAAAATGCAAAGAATACAATGCTCAGAAGGAAAAACTAATGACCAAGTCCTACAAGAAACAAATGAAAATCGTACACTGATTAGAGAAATTAGACGTTGACAGTCAAAAATCTTTGGTCACGTTATGAGAAGAAATAAATTGGAGAAATTGGTGACAAATGGCAGGATCGAGGGGAAGAGAACAAGGGGAAGGCAGAGAAGTAAATAACTGGACCACGCTGTAAGGTCGAAACAAATTACAGAGCTGATCCACGACACTGGTGATCGAGTGAGCTGGCGAATCATGACCGCCCACGTTTATTGGCATGTCACATGATGAATGAATAAGTCAGCCCATTAGTTAGTTAAGTTAATTAGTTCATTAAGTAGTTAAGTAGTTGGTTAGTTGTTTAGTTAATTAGTTAGTTACAGTGTTAGTTAGTTACTTGATTTGCTAATTACGAGTTAATCAATTAGTTATATAGTTTGTTAATTAGTTAATTACTAAATTAAACGCTTAGTCATTCCATTAGTTTGTTAATTAATTAGTAAGTTAATTAATTCATTAGGTAGTTAAGTAATTCGTTAGTTGGTTAGTTAATTAGTTAGTTACGTTGTTAGTTAATTAGTTACTTGATTTGCTAATTAATTAGTTGTTTAGTTGATTAGTTATTTAGTTAGTTAATTAGTTAGTTAGTCAATAGATAGTCCTCACTGCATATTGAACTATTAGTCCCATAAGTGCTGAGATCCCCCCTCAGTATCTCCCTCAGCGTATAACAACTAACGACACACCAAGTCTGTGCTGGTTGACTGTCCTTCTTTGGCTTCCCGCATGGCACTCTGGTCCAGTTTCACCTGGTTGGAGTTGATATTCTTGCAGTCTGGTCAAAGTTGCAGAATCACATCCATCCCTGGAGGCATTTACTTCCCATGTCTCCCGGGGGGAGTTCAGGATTAAACTTCGTCCATCCGTGAGCCAAGGTAGCTTGACAGATTCGGTGTTTCGTCCATCCGTGAGCCAAGGTAGCTTGACAGATTCAGTGTTTCGTCCATCCGTGAGCCAAGGTAGCTTGACAGATTCGGTGTTTCGTCCATCCGTGAGCCAAGGTAGCTTAACAGATTCAGTGTCAAACAAAACGGAGGTTTGGACCAAATAAATATGGGAAGTAGGGTTGTGTCACAGTTATGACTATTTTTTTTTTTTTTTTTGCATATCCTATTTACAGGACATCGCTGTCAACACCAGAATTTTACTGGTTGTTGATGTCTTGGCAAGTTTATGTTCAGTAGTTTGCTATTGCTTTCTGAACGACCGGCTCTCTTACAAACACGTTAAAACCCAGCGCAGCGTGGTCTACTGTGAAATCGGTCGCAGTTGTGTTTCGAACGCGGGTAAACGGGCTTACAAATGGCGCCCGCAAGCCCTTAGCCACAGAAACCGGCTAGTTATGACTTACAAATTGTTAATATAGTAGCGAACATGTTGCATTATATGTCTAATTGTAGGGGATTGCATAGGAACAGCTATTGTATATAAGTCCGTGGCAGATACAGGTTGTCGTCTCAGACTATTATCATCCCATGGTACTTAATCAGTTAAAAGAAATCCAATTAAATGGGGGATCAGAACCTTACACTCTGGGCCGGCCAGCGTCCGTGCTAGCCATTGCGTTACCAAGCAACCCAGACATGTTACTTGAGGATCCTTGCACACACTTTGAGGCAGATTAGACATATGGTGCTAAATCCATATTTGCATAGACTAGTCAGGGCTTCCTTTACTTTCCACAACTTTTCCTGATGTCCATTTTACGACCGGTCCACCATGGGAATAACGGCCGATTTTCAGAATCGAACCCGATACGGATTCAAACCCGTAATCATCATGCAGGAAGGGGCGTTTAGCCACTATACAACCTCGGGCCTCACACATGTGACTTCTTCTTCTTATAGTCCGTGCCGTGTGGCGTTGGTGATCATGTCTATCCACAGCCTTCTGTCTCGTGTAACGCCAATCTTCTTATAGTCTGTGCCGTGTGGCGTTGGTGATCATGTCTGTACACAACCTTCTGTCTCGTGTACTGCCAATCTTCTTATAGTCCATGCCGTGTGGCGTTAGTGATCATGTCTGTCCACAGCCTTCTGTCTCGTGTACCGCCAATCTTCTTATAGTCCGTGCCGTGTGGCGTTGGTGATCATGTCTGTCCACAGCCTTCTGTCTCGTGTACTACCAATATTCTTATAGTCAATACCATGTGGCGTTGGTGATCATGCCTGTCCAGTTTTCTGTCTCGTGTACTGCCAATCTTCTTATAGCCCATGCCGTGTGGCGTTGGCGATCATGTCTATCCACAGCCTTATGTCTCGTGTACTGCCAATTGTCTTATAGTCCATGCCGTGTAGCGTGATGATTATAATCGTCCACACCCTACTGTCTCCTATGAAGACAACAAGTACTATTCCCGACGTTCTTCATCTGATGATGTCAAACAAACTTGTTATTTAAAAAGACATAAAAATTCTCACCTGCATTAACACACCCAGGTGTGAGGCATATGTCCTTGACATTCAGCCCCTGAGGTATGTGAAAATCTGCGGCATACGCGGAAGTGTGTTTCTTGGGCATATCTGTATTCATCTCCCCAAGGAAGGGACCTCCAACCTGGGCTGCTGACCCCTTTGATTGGTCGTTTACCTGAATTTCGTGGCCTGTGTGGTGATGGGTTGTAGATAATTCGTTACATTTATAGACACCTTATCAGGTTAATACATACTATGTATAGAATATCGTCTTCTACTTCATCTTCTACTTATCAGGAAGAAGAAGAAGAAGAAGAAGAAGAAGAAGAAGAAGA
Source organism: Cepaea hortensis (assembly GCA_963921405.1). Taxonomy (NCBI): domain Eukaryota; kingdom Metazoa; phylum Mollusca; class Gastropoda; order Stylommatophora; family Helicidae; genus Cepaea; species Cepaea hortensis. The sequence continues at coordinate 234,324,836 of OY992876.1, forward strand.
AGAAGAAGAAGAAGAAGAAGAAGAAGAAGAAGAAGAAGAAGCAGAAGCAGCAGCAGCAGCAGAAGAAGAAGAAGAAGAAGAAGAAGAAGAAGAAGAAGAAGAAGAAGAAGAAGAAGAAGAAGAAGAAGAAATATATATAATTTTACAATATCATCATCAAGTGCCTTGCCGACCGTCTAAGTCTCCAACGGCATGGATCAAGTAAAGATTACCAAATGTCACAAGGAATCCACCTTGGCTACTGTGTGAAATGATGTGATTAACATTCTTCTTCACTGCCTTGCTATCTCGGTGTCTCTTCCAGTGCGTATAATCAACTTAATTGAATCATTGATCACCAACAACTAGCGGCTGTCAGAGTAACTGGTGAAATATCAAATTGGTTTGATTTGCTAAGGGGAGTAAGACGGGGCTGCATTCTCTCTCTATAAAAATTCAACTACTATGCAAAATATGTAATGAAAAACTCCGAACATGATGAGACCAGAGAGACGTTTGATGCATTAATAAATGGACATCCAAGTCCGGGACTCGGATGTGCAGATTGCACGGTCCTCCTATCAAAGAGTGTTAAAGAATTTGAACGGTTATATAACAGTGTCCGAGGAGACTACGTAGTTTGGACGAACGATAGAAACAGACTCACTCTAACTCCGGTCGTTGTTCATTTCATAGTTTATTGCAGGATACATCATTTCTCAATTCCACAATACTTGATTTTGAAGCTCAAATGTTGTTACACTCAGACTAAATAACATTCCCGATGGTGCCCATAATAATCAAACGATCTTCCTGGCTCGTAGAATGGTCACAACTGACTTTGTTCCCAAGATGCTCGTCATAGGATGACAAGCCCTAGCTACATAGTAGCTCCTAGCTACCTCCTACTATGGTGCTTGCCCGTGCACTGCTCTATTATTGACCATGCACACTTCACTGCCCATCTAGATCCCCTATCAGAGAGACTCTGTTATAGTTAAACTGTCTGTTAAAAGACTCCGTGACGATCAAAATATGTTTATAAACTTGAAATAAAATAATAATCACAGACAAAAACTATATGTTAACGAGAATTATAAATCAGAAAACTCGGGGGTAAGAATGATAGACATGGTGATCTGTCGAAGATCCAAAGAAGACACGAACGAACAAACACTGCCAGAGTGTACCAGGGACACAAAAGACAGAACGTATTGGCGCAGTATTGACACCAGACTTCCTTATGGCGATAGCACCTCATTGATTGACAGAAGGGACACCGCAAGAACGATCATTTGGCGTCAAGACAAATCTATACCGGCCACAGTCTACTAATGACAGATAAAAAAAAAAAAAACATTGTTATCCGAAATGTACTTTTTGTCCCACTTGGCTATGGAGTTTCTTATCGTTTGTGTTTTCTGGACTTGTACATGTGCGTTAGTTTGCACTGTTGTGATTGTGTTGTGTATAGTGACTATCTAAGTACCTGTCTACTCATCTGTCTGCTCATGAACCTACCCCCTGTCTGTCTGTATGTCTACCTAATTGCCTACCTGCCTGCCTTCCTACCTACCTGCCTACCCAACGGCCTGCCTACCTGCCTATCTACCTATCTGTCTGCGTACCTATCTACCTATCTTCCTGTCTGCTTGCCCTTACCAGCCTACCCACCTAACTACCTACCTACCTACTACCTACCTACATATCTGCCTGATTGCTTACCTACGTAACTATCTACATATCTGCCTGCTTACCTACCTACCTACCTACTTATTTGCCTGCCTGCCTGCCTGCCTAACTACCTGCCTTCATAACTACTCATCTTCTACCTACCTACCTACCTACCTGCCTGCCTACCTACCTACCTGCTTACTTACCTGCCTGTCTGCTTACCTAGATAGCTACCTGTATACTTACCTACTTATCTGCCAGCCTTCTTGCCTACCTGATTGCATACCTGTCTACCTACCTACATACCTATCCCGCCCACCTTCTACCTATCTTTCGTATTTGTTAGTCTGTTAGTTCTCACGTCCTTCCGTCCGTGCATCCATGAATCCATCCATCGACCCATTCATTCATCCAGCCATCCACACACCCACCCACCCACCCATCCATCTCTGTCTGTCTATTATGTCTCTATCTGTTTTCCCGTCATTTAATACGAATGTGTACAATATCTACATCACTATGTACTGTCTATGTGTACAATATCTACTTCTATATGTACTATCTCTGTGTAAAATATATACACCTATTTGTACTATCTCTGTGTACAATATCTACATATATATTTACTGTCTCTGTGTACAATATCTACACCTATATGTACCGTCTCTGTGTACAATATCTACATCTCTATGTACTGTCTATGTGTACAATATCTACATCTATATGTACCATCGATGTGTACAATATATACATCTCTATGTACTATCTCTGTGTTCAATATCTACATCTCTATGTACTATCTCTGTGTACAATATCTACATCTATATGTACTATCTCTGTGTACAATATCTACATCTCTATGTACTATCGATGTGTACAATATCTACATCTATATGTACTCTCTCTGTGTACAATATCTACATCTCTATGTACTATCGATGTGTACAATATTTACATCTATATGTACTATCTCTGTGTACAATATATACATCTATATGTACTATCTCTGTGTACAGTATCTAATCCATATGTACTATCTATGTGTACAATATCTACATCTATATGTACTATCTATGTGTACAATATCTGCATCTATATGCACTATCTCTGTGTACAATATCTACATCTATATGTACTATCGATGTACACAATATCTACATCTATATGTACAATATCTACATCTATATGTACTATCCCTGTGTACAATATATACATCTATATGTACTGTCTATGTGTACAATATCTACATCTCTATGTACTATCTCTGTGTACAATATCTACATCTATATGTACTATCTCTGTGTACAATATCTACATCTATATGTACAATATCTACATCCACATGTACTATCTCTGTGTAAAATATCTACATCTATATGTACTGTCTATGTGTACAATATCTACATCTATATGTAATATCTCTGTGTACAATATCTGCATCTATATGTACTATCTCTGTGTACAATATCTACATCTATATGTACTATCTCTGTGTACAATATCTACATCTATATATACTATCGATGTACACAATATCTACATCTATATGTACTGTCTATGTGTACAATATCTACATCTCTGTGTACTATCTCTGTGTACAATATCTACATCTATATGTACTGTCTATGTGTACAATATCTACATCTATATGTACTGTCTATGTGTACAATATCTACATCTATATGTACTATCTCTGTGTACAATATCTACATCTATATGTACTATCTCTGTGTACAATATCTACATCTATATGTACTATCTCTGTGTACAATATCTACATCTATATGTACTATCTCTGTGTACAATATCTACATCTATATGTACTATCTATGTGTACAATATCTACATCTATATGTACTGTCTATGTGTACAATATCTACATCTCTATGAACTATCTATGTGTACAATATCTACATCTATATGTACTATCTATGTGTACAATATCCGCATCTATTCTATATGTACTATCTCTGTGTACAATATCTACGTCTATATATACGATCTATGTACACAACTTATACACTATCTATATGTCCCCCTGTCTCTCTATATCTCACCACAAACTAGGAATGCCCTTCCCGCGCTAACTGCAAATATTCCTCCGCCGAAGACACTCAATGTGCAGTAGTCTGTCATTCCCCACAAAAGGAATCCATCTAGCCTCTCCGATAAGAAATAATCTGTAAAGGCACGGGCCAGAATTACCAAACATTACGGAAAATAAACAAATTGTTATCCAATTTTCGTGCCAACATATAAGGAGCATTGTGTGTTCCATGTCTGTTTGTTTGTCATTCAGCGCCAATTCAAATTCGCAGTTGGATTGATTCCGCTGAAATCTGCTTGTTTATATTTCAGGGGATTTTCTGAGCTTCCGTGGATACGGAGAAAAGACAAGGCGGAAGTCGAGAATAGCCTGGTATTAGCCAGCTAATGAAACTCACAGACCCAGATCTTTCATTATAAATTAAGTCAGAATTCAGATTATTCATTGATACTTGCCATTTTGAATCAGCCAACGATATCTGGGCGGATGATTTTGGGAGCAAAAGAGATTGTGTCCACCTGTTGCGGTTCTGATAGGAGATTATGTAGCTCGAACGCGCACGCACGCACACACGAGCACACGCACGCACACACTCACATGCAATAAACAAATAAAATACCACGGACAAAACTACGTATAAATAAAACATCACAATTAACAATCATGAAAATGAAAATGTCAAAAACTTTGAATATCTTGACTTCGTGTCCTACACCAATAGGCACTGCTCCAAAGACGTTAGGCGTAGGCTGGCATGAAGCAATGCAGAGATTAAATAGGATTCAGAGCCTATGGAGGGAGTCACCGCGGCCTGCCCAGCGCTCCAAAGGTTGTGGGTTCGATTGCGGTCTACGCCATTCGGTTCACGAGTGCAGTTTTCTCGGAGACTCCTGGGAATCGTCGCTGGAGCTACGGAGTTCGTGCTTTGTGCAAAGATTTCGGCAGGCCGCCCTGCGGAAAGAGACCGAACCATATGGGATAAAACGCGGTGCAATGAAGTCGATCATCTTGTCTTTTGAAGTTAGTGTTTTAGGAACCTTCGTCACAAGATCAGCAAACAAGTTAAGGCAACATCTTTAGGAGCGTGCATGTTTGCCCTGACCACATATGGATGTGAGTCATAGACCATTGGGCAATCACTAGAGAAGACATCAGGGTTTTCCAACATAAATGTTACGGAACACTTCTTAGAATATCCGGGATCGAGAAGAAGGACAGCACTGACATTCTACGACATCACAACAATAACAACAACAACAACTACTACTACTACTACTACTACTACTACTACTACTACTACTACTACTACTACTACTACTACTACTACTACGACTACTACTACTACTACTACTACTACTACTACTACTACTACTACTACTACTACTACTACTACTGCTGCTGCTGCTGCATCTGCTGCTGCTGCTACTGCTCCTCCTCCTCATCCTACTACTACTACTACTACTACTACTACTACTACTACTACTACTACTACTATCATATCACAACACAAAACAACGACAATACAACAACAACTACAAATGCCTACACTACTTACAACAACAACACTAACAATGATAACATAAACTGCAATCAATCAATCAATCAATCAATCAATTAATCAATCAATGACACACACTAAAACAAACCAGCAATCAATCAACCAATCAATCAATCAGTCAACCAATCAATCAACCAATCAATGAAATACACAAACCATCAATCAATCAATCAATCAAAGAAACACACACACACTCACACAATCAATCAATCAATCAATCAATTAATCAATCAACGAAACACACAAACACTCTAATAAACCACCAATCAATCAATCAATGAAACACACAAACACTCACACAAACCATCAATCAATCAATCAAAGAAACATACACACACTCACACAATCAATCAATCAATTAATCAATCAACGAGACTCACAAACACTCAAATAAACCACCAATCAATCAATCAATGAAACACACAAACACTGACAGAAACCATCAATCAACCAGTCAGTGAACAGAGACGGCAACATCCGCCACACCCTACCTGTCTGGGGCGTCCGCGAGGCCAGCATGCTGATGAGCGCGATGACCACGGCGCCCAGGAGGACACACATTAGAGCCAGCATGAGCTCCAGCCGCGTCCAGCCGTCCAGCCAGGGCATCGCCGACCGTCGTCTCTGGGTGCTGCATTGGTTGCTGTTTGAGAGGACAAGAGGGGAGACATTTTGAGTACATGGGCGGGGGCATTGTGAGGACATAGGGGGTATTGTGATATTATTGGGGGGGGGGGCATTGTGAGAACATAGGGGGTATTGTGATATTATTGGGGGGGGGCATTGTGAGGACAAGGAGGGACAGTGTGAGGACATGGGGTGAGACATGGAGGACATGAGGTGACATTGTGAGGACTTGGGCTTGGACATTATGAGGACATGGAGGACATTGTAAGGACAAAGAGGACATTGTTAGGACATGGGGACATTATGAGGACATGAAGGACATTATGAGGAAAAGGAGGACATTATGAGGAGATGGAAGACATTGTGAGGGCATGGGAAAGATGTTAGACCATGAAAGACAGAGATTTGATTGGTGCTGACATAGGGGTCATTGAGGGGATATGAGTGACACAGATAATGTATTGTTGAAAACGAAGTCCATTGTTTTGACTTTCTGTTCCACTTATGAATAACTACTGAACGTTGAAGAACTGACTCTGTGGCAAAATGGGAACGAACGCAATTCATATCCCCGCATACCGCGTTCGAAACACAGCTGCAGGCGATTTGGAAGCAGACCCCTTTGCGTCGGTTCCCAAACAAAGGTACGAGTGCCAGTCTTTCAGAAAACAATCGCAAACTACTGAACATAAACGTGCCAAGAAATCACAAAAAGCTACGTAAAACACACGAAGGTTGACTGCCACGTCATGTAAAGGATATGCAACCAACTTTTTAAAACACTGAATGTAAAATTGATTAGAAAACCACACAAAGCCACACTATTCTGGGGTTAATTGAGACGCCTTGTTAAGAACATGCAAGTAACATTTAACAGCTGTAATTACTTGCCAGGAACGCGGATAAAACGCGGGACCAAATATTTACCAACCAACTGTCGTTGTGCGTAAAATGTTCTCTCAATTCAGCAACATGTGTGAGGCCAAATGTTCTCTCCTAGATTTGGCCTATCAGGCATATCAAGACGTGACATGGTAAACGGGAGTCATGAGTGATAAGTTGCAGTGCGTGCTTTCTGTTCTCCTGCTTTCTGTGAAAGTTGGATTTTTATGATACGGAATCTGACAGAGATAAATACAACTTAAGCGGAAACTGGTGTAGTTGCAGGTGGTCGGGGGTAAAATTGCAACCCATGTTTTGAGAACTTTTGAACATGAATCAGGGTCGGTAATTGGGGCGTGTGAGTTTAAGCGAGGTTTGTAAGGAACATTCTTTTTATCCTCCTCCTCCTACCCTCCTCTTTCTTTCTTTCATTCTTTCATTCTTTCTTTCTTTCTTTCTTTCTTTCTTTCTTTCTTTCTTTCTTTCTTTCTTTCTTCTTCGTCTTCTTCTTTCTGTTCCTTGTCTTGTTCCTTTTCTTCGTTTTTTTTCTCCTCCTCTTTCTTCTTCTACTTCTATTGTACCCTTCTTGCCTCCATTCCTCGTTGGTTAGTTCGTTCTTGTCCTTCCTCTTTGTAATCCTCCTCCTCCTTTTGTTTCTTCTTCTGTCGTCTCCCTCTTCTTTTTCTTGTTGTTGTTGTTGTTGTTGTTGTTGTTGTTGTTGTTGTTGTTGTTGTTGTTCTTCTTCTTCTTCTTCTTCTTCTTCTTCTTCTTCTTCTTCTTCTTCTTCTTCTTCTTCTTCTTCTTCTTCTCCTTCTTCTTCTCCTTCTTCTTCTTCTTCTTCTTCTTCTTCTTCTTCTTCTTCTTCTTCTTCTTCTTCTTCTTCTTCTTCTTCTTCTTCTTCTTCTTCGTCTTCCTTGTATGACAGAACACGTTTCCGGTTTCAAGATGGCGACGGAGGTCGTGTTGTTTTGTGTTCGTTAACTTTTTCGCGTAGGGGATGGATTTATTCATCTCTTGCGTGTATTTGGTGTGCCAGGATGTAAAACCAGGAGTTTCTACTCAAGATCTGCGCGGGTGCTACGGAGTTCGTGCATCGAGCGAAGCCATCCTTGAGTGAATTTTCAGCAGCGTGTGTGGTTCTCAGCAGTGTGTGTTTACGTTTTTTCAACATGGCGGAACAACGTGTGTTCTCCGAGCGGTCAGAGGTCAACATAACGAAGCAGCGCGGTAGCCGCGCAGGGAGAAAATTTTATTTAGAGAAAAAAAAAAAAAGGAATGAGCGGGCTGACAAGCTCGCAGGTGAGGCTACTGTGGAGGGCGGTCGCGCCATGGACCAGGCTGACATTCTGAATGCTCTACGAGAAGTGAGACTTTTGCGAGAACCAAGTGATGACCGTGAATCTACAACAATGGCCAGGCTGCGAGAGCAGCAAATTAAAAGAGGGGTGGCCAAACAAGAACACTACGCAGGAAGCCAAAGAAGATTGATAAACCAACACAGAACTGGCGTCGTTAGCCGCTACACGCTGCGGGATTTGCTGAGGAGGGGATCCGAGCACTTATGGACTGAATGGTTCGATGTGCAACGAGGATGATCTGTCGACTAACTAACTAACTAACTAACAGAACTGAAGAAAATACAATGAAGAGTGATGAAACAAAAACATTAAGAAGTATTTACAAAATAGACATAAGTACGAAAGAACAAACTTTATTTTCAAAGGGTTAAGAATTGTGGACGTAGGCCCGTCTAACATTGTGCCCTTCTATGACCCATGACGATGTGGCGAAAAAGAAGAGAAAGAGAATCACACGAACTTACCCAGCAAAAATAACTTGCGTCCCTCCTTCCTCCGCTGTTACATATTTAGCGTTACTGGTTTTCCCGTTCATTGCGACGTTTGGCATACTGCTGATAGAGGTACGGCGTTGCTATCACCAAAAACGAAGATGCTGCTGCTGCTGCTGCTGCAGTGGTATTTCTGTTAGTGATGCTGCAGTTGGTTGAGACCCTGCCTGTTATTTCCCACCTGAAAAATAGAAGTAATTTTTTTTTTCCATTAAGCAAAATGATAACGAGAACACATTACGTTGAATTAATAATTATCTCTTCTGTTTCCTGTTGTATCTCTCGTGGAAAGAGACTCATTGTAACGTTAGTCAATTCATTAACGTCATGCGCCAAGCGCCTCGTATCAGGCCGGTGTTCGTGTCTCGATTATACAATTCTTAACAAACCATCTAGAGCAGTGGTTCTCAACCTTTTTTGGCCCATGCACCCCTTAACCATATGTTCAGAATGTCACCCCCCCCCCCTCTCACTTCGTATTTCCTTCCTATAAATCCCCCCACGCTCCCCGCCCCTACACAGTATATGTAAAAATGGAAGCTAAATTTAATAACACATATAAGAATAAGTCTAGACGTCTGCATAAAATGTGATAAAACGAATTTCAGAAGGGCGAGGAGTTACAGAGCCGTAAAGTATGGAGGGAAAAACAATATCAAGTAATCGGTTCTTGTATTAACGGAATCTTGAAATAATCTTAATTCCCTCATGGAAACCCTAAATCCACCCCCCCCCCCCCCACCCAATGTATCTCTGCTCACTGTTCTCGTGAGGATTTGGTTATGGTCTCTCCTCTCTTTCTTACGAGGGCAGCGTTGAAGTGCTTGACCAGGCTTCACCCCCACTTCATATAATCGGACTGGCGTCGGAATCTCGACAGTTTACACTAGCCGAGTCCATCCTGCACTGTGATTATATCAGCCATGCCCCCGCTTCTTCCCGTGTTGTATTGATGCGTCATTTCCCAGCCCGTCACTGTGTTAATTACCTTTCAACTATTTATGTATTAAACTCTTTGTCTTCTTCACGCTCTTGTCCCACCAATTCTGTCAATTCTGTCAAAATTCTAAGTTTTCGCGTTTATTTCTTGTTATATCGTGTCCAAACACTCTTGACTGTTAACGTCTAATTTCCATAATCAATTTTAATCTGCTTCTAGACGGAACGTCTTATTCGATCTTCTGTCTATCAATTAAAGTTATTACAATTCTCCCATAAACCACATTTCAGATATTTTTTTTCTTCATATTCTTAATATACTATTATATACATGCGAAACGTGGATAAGCTGTCAAGCCGAGAAACATATGATATCAGCAGATAACGTCAGCGTGGGGCATTGACCCATGCGCGTTAACCAGGTCCAATCACATCACGTGGAGATCTTGGTTCGTCGTCTTCTCTCTCTGGATAGTTCCCATATCATGGTACTAACATTACACATCCGAGGACTCAAGGGATACCCCCTTTTTGTACTGTTGTGTTGCCGTACTTATTCCTCAAGTACGTTGTGATTCTGATGGTCATGACTTGCGGACGTAAATTACAAGTACCTCCAAAGCTGGAGGAGTTTAGCCCGATGGCGAGGAACAGGTAATAGGGAAAGTTCATCCAAACGCAAAAATCAGTCCAGTGCACTAGAAATAGTAGCACGTGTATGGGACTACGCTTGAATTCAAAGCGAGCGATAGCTAATAAAAAAAATTAAAAAAAGACAATAGGAAGCTTCTGTGCGAATGTGGTAAAGGGTGTCTACTAACTCTATAATCTAATGGATATCCATCCGACTTCATCAAGCGTCACTGCCAGACATCCAAATCTACCCCCTACAGAATCACCAGTTCCCAAATTTCAAGTGTTTCTTCAATTGACCTTTCAAGTGGACGACGTAATGAAACGAATACACAATCGACTTAAAACACAAGTAAGCCAAACATTCTTTGCTACTAAACCAATGATCAGATATAAAACCACCCGGATACCTACTCCATTTGTGAAAGAACCATTGTCTCCGTACACCATATCAAACTGCATGTGTCAATTCCAGTGTGAGTGCCAAGCAACTTACGCCAAGCAACTTATGAGCTGGTATCAAAACTTCGCCCAATCGCGGTCATGGCCTTGCCATCGCAACGTCCTGACCGGTACACTAATGAGCTTGCTTTAATTAATATACAGTCTGTTGAATATCGTCTTCATCTCCTGCATCTGTCCCTTCATTTACTGGACTATATTGTTGCTCTTGCTGCTGTTGTTGTTGCTGTTGTTGTTAATACCGTTGTTGTCGTGGCTGTTGTGGTTGCTGTTGTTGTTTCTGCCGCTGTTGTTGTTGTTGCTCTTGTTGTTATTGTTGGTGTTGTTGTTGTTGTTGTTGTTGTTGTTGTTGTTGTTGTTGTTGTTGTTGTTCTTCTTCTTCTTCTTCTTCTTCTTCTTCTTCTTCTTCTTCTTCTTCTTCTTCTTCTTCTTCTTCTTCTTCTTCATCATCATCATCATCATCATCATCATCATCATCATCATCATCATCATCATCATCATCATCATCATCATCATCATCATCTTCGTCTTGTTTTTCCCCTTCATCCTGACCTTTCCCGTTAATTTTTTGTTGTTGTTTGCTTTCTGCTTCCCTCTTTCTATTCCTCCTCCAACGCCTTCTTCTTCCTACTCTTCCTCCCCCATTTTCTCTTCTGTCTTCTCCTCTTTCCCCTCTCTCTTATTACTTTTTTCCACGGCTTCTTTGTATTTTTCTTTTTCTTCCCACTACTCCCCCCCCCCCACCTTCTCTTCCACTCCCTCCTCATCCAGCACTTGAGTCCCTCAAACGTCAGCACTTTAACAGACAGTCCAACAACGACCTTGACCAATGTCACCAACATCTTTAACGATTACTGCGGACAAGTAATCGATACTCACCACTTGATTGCCTGATTGACTCGCCGTCGCCTTAATGATGGCCGCCGGCTGCTGCCTCCACGCCTAGCGAGACCCACGCTAATGCACTCAACCGTTTTAATGCGTCGTTATCTCGGTCGAGATAAAACTTCACTGCGGCCTCCCAGGCAGCTGGTAGTCAAAGAATTTAGCCAAGATAGTTAGAGAATTCATCCAGGATAGTTAGAGAATTCAGTCACGATAGTTGGATAATTCAGCCGCAATAGTTAGAGAATTCAGTCATGGTAGTTGGAGAATTTGGCCATGATAGTTAGAGAATTTAGCCACGATGTTAGAGAATTTAGCCATGATAGTTAGAGAATTTAGCCATGATAGTTAGAAAATCGAGTCAAGATAATGAGAGAATTTGGGCATGAAAGAGAATTTAGCCGCGATAGTTAGATAATTTAGCCACGATAGTTAGATAATTAGTAGCCAGAGAATTTAGCCAAAATATTAGAGAATTTAGCCACAATAGTTAGAGAATTTTAGCCACAATAGTTAGAGAATTTAGTCGCGATAGCTAGAGAATTAGTAGTCAGAGAATTTAGCCACGATATTTACAGAAGGTAGCCACAATAATTAGAGAATTAGTAGTCATATAATTCAGGCACGATAGTTAGAAAATTTAGCCACGATAGTTAGAGAATTAGTAGCTGCAGGGCTGCAGGGCCAATCCACACCTTGTAGAAAACAATAATAGTATGCGGAGGAAATGGATGGGGCTGCATGAGGTAGCCACGGATAGGGCCACTCGGAGTAAGTTAGTTGAGGATTTCTCTTAGTTCTTGAGTTAATGTATGGATTCTGCATCGTCTATCCCTAATTTGTCAGTCCATATGTGTGTGATATGGTGAATCATAAACATAGCTACGCCCCAATATGGCTGTTCAAGGGCGTGAGGTACCAGTACCAGTTACTCTCTCACGCGCTGCTTTCCAAGCCTGGCGAGGGAATGGAGACCTCTGTACAACAGTCCCGTAGAGATGGTTCTTTACCAGGGGTTCGGGAGAACGGTCTACACCTACCCCACACCTGCTCCGTGGCGAAAGTGTTACGGGCGTAGTTCGTAATCCCGGATGCCCGTGTTCGAAACAGCTAAGGGCGATTTGGCAGCTGACCGTCTTGTGTTGCCTTTTTACGAAATGGTATCGGTGCCGGAAAGCACCGTCGTTCAGAAAGCAATGGCAAACTATTGAACGTAAACTTGCCTATACATAGAATACACAAATAATACTTGGGACACGGCCAGAGTTCTAACAGGAAAATACTGCCATAACTATGATGCTGAAATTGAGGCAATCAAGATAGCAACAGAGAAATTACTAAATACCAGCCATGGAACACAAGTCATTGTTCTGCGCTTCGGAGCAGGATGCAGTGGATTACGTGGCCACATATATGCAGGATTCGGGATTGGTGGATCGGCCATGTGCACATGTGGATTGGCGTCGCGGACAGCGGAACACATGCTCCAGGACTGCCCAAGGTACAACATATCTTGGCGGACCTTCTAGCCTGGAGAGACGACAGTGGAAGATGGGCTCTATGGACCGCTGAGTGAACTAGGAAAGATAGTTAAATTCATACAAGAGACAACATTGCAGTTATAGCCATATTTCAAGCGAACGAAAGAAGAAGAAGAAGAAAACTTGCCAAGAAATTACAACAGCAAAGAATGCTGGTTTTGACTGCATCGTCCTGTAAAGGATATGCAACTAACTTTTGACCTCACACCGATGGATGCAATCACCTGTCAGGTCTGTAACGACCTGATCGCCAGCACATCGGACTTCAGAATCACAACTCAGTCTTCCAGAGGACTGACAGATCAAGTAATAAACCAGGCCACGAAACGATAAGGTGGATGTAACCAGTACTTCCTCCAGTCGTACAATTTCCATGAAATTATTAAAAATATTCCGTGCCCATTTGACCAAGGGTGGGTCGACCCCTAGATGTGTGATGACCTATTTGGGATTGAACTCATCCCCTTGTCCTGGTTGGCAAGCGCGCTAACCACTAAGCTGCTGAGGATATTAACTGCGGGAGACTGACGCTCCATGTGTTTGACCAGTGTGCTAGGAACTTAAATCACCCAGTCAGTAAAAGCTTCCAACACACGATCACTGTAAGTAAAGAGGGTGTTGAGAGAGAGAGAGAGAGAGAGAGAGAGAGAGAGAGAGAGAGAGAGAGAGAGAGAGAGAGAAGAAGAAGAAGAAGAAGAAGAAGAAGAAGAAGAAGAAGAAGAAGAAGAAGAAGAAGAAGAAGAAGAAGAAGAAGAAGAAGAAGAAGAAGAAGAAGCAAGGAAGCAAAAGAACAGAGAATAAAAAAATTAAAAAAAGGAAATATAGACACAGGAAGAAGTCTCCAAATCACAGAACGAATGAAAACGTGAATGAATGGAAATAAAAGAAAAGAGGGAAGGAAGGAAGACAGAAAGAAAGGAAGGAAACTAAAAGAAAGAAACAAAGAAAAGAAGGAAGCAAGGAAGGAAAATAGAAAGAAAGACAGAAAGAAAGAAAGAATGAAAGAATGAATGAAAGGAAGAAAGGAATGAAAATAGAAAGAAAGAAAGAATGGAAAAAAGAAAGAACGAAAGAAAGAAAGAAGAAAAACTAGAATAGGGAAGGAAGGAATGAAAAAATGAAGGAAAGAAGAAAAATAGAAAGAAGGAAAGAAAGAAAGAAAGAAAGAAAGACAGAAAGAAAGACAGACAGAAAGAAAGATAGAAAGACAGGGTATAAAAGGCAAGAACATCGACTTCGTTGGGCCGGGTTTTATCCCATATGGCGCGGTCTTTCCCCCGCAGGACGGCCCGCTGACAGCGTCGCACAGAGCACCCACTCCGTAGCTCCAGCCATGACCTCCAGGTGTCTCCGAGAAAACTCCATCCTCGAACCGAACGACTCAGCCCGGAATCGAACCTACAACCTTAGGAGTGGCAGACAGGCGGCGTAACTACTTCGGAAAATAGGAAGAGATGAAGAAAGGGAGGCAGGAAAGAAGGGACACATTAAGAAAAAAAAAAAGAAAGAAAGAAATAAAGAATGAAAGAAAGAAAGAAATGAATGAATGAATGAATGAATGAATGAATATGGAAAATGAAAAGTAAAGAAGGCAGAAAAACAGCCTGAAAAACAAATCAGAAAAAGAAAATGAATTAAAAACAGATTCTAAAATAAACAAAGAATCAAACGAGAACATAACAAAATAGTATTTAATTAACCAACTCGATTAACACAAGCTCCGACGACAAAGAGATAGTCTGGAATTTAATTTACTGATTAGTTTTTGAAGCTGTTTTTTTTTCTAACTTCTGTGATATTTTATTATGTATGTTTCCTTCGAGTGCATACTACTTACTTATATGATTTGTTTTTCTGACACCTGGCTGTCTTGACAGACGATAGTTTGTTAAATTGTGCTTACTAAAAAGCATAACAACTACAACCCATGGCGGGGACCAGGGATGGAGCAATACCTCTCCATAGCACAAAGCCTGGGCTAAACCGTAGAGACCATGTGTTACCCATGCAGCATGATCCCTTTCTCGGCCTGTTCAGTTTACTCCAGAGGAAAGGTAATGGCACAAGACTAGCTACAGAAGCTGCCGGATCAGCAAAGCAATGCTCTAACTGTCCGCCTGTTGGAGCGTCGATCCTAGACCAGTTTCCTACCAAAGCTTATGGGCTGGTCTGTCCTGCATTTAGTCTTCAGGTTACATTTCCTCACAATAGGGCAAGGCTTGAAACCGATGGCACAATGTGCGGTGTTTGTTAGGCCCAATATTCGGCGCTAACAAGTAGCAAGTCGCACAGTCTACTACATATGACTAAATCTTGACAATAACCTCTTAGCACCACCGCATTTTGTGGAAGAAGAAGAAGAAGAAGAAGAAGAAGAAGAAGAAGAAGAAGAAGAAGAAGAAGAAGAAGAAGAAGAAGAAGAAGAAGAAGAAGAAGAAGAATATGGAAGAGGACGATGAGTAAAGGAACAAGAAACAGAAACATAAGAATGACCAGTGTTAATAGTAGTAGTAGTAGTAGCAGTAGCAGCAGCAGCGGTAGCAGCAGCAGCAGCAGCAGCAGCAGAAGTGAATAAGAAGTTGATGTTGGATGTCAAAGGCCACAATAGACAATAGAAAGAATAAACAAGCAAGTGACATTCTAAATAACACATTACATGCACGCTGCGTTCCTTGCTATAGAAAGCGTCAACAAATCAAACAGATTCAGACTATCAGAGCAGAAGTTTCCAAAACAGTAAATGATTAAATGCCATGGGATGATTAAACGTCTTTAACAACTTACTCGTATCTGCCATTGGCTTACATATCGCCGAAATATTGTCAGTGCGAAATGTTGTCTCAATTAAAGCATAAATACAGTAGTTTTCCCTAAGCAACCAAATAAGAAATGTTGTTATCAGACAGACAGTGGGATCAACACCCTGTGCTATATTTATCGAAAGACAGAAGATCAAGTGGAGTGGCCATCTCGTTAGAATGCAGCACCATCAACTACCATCACAGGCCCTGCATCAAATATCATCTGCGACGAGAGCAAGATCACGCCCGAGAAGTAAATGGATTGACAACATCAAAGACATTGTACAATCACACGGAATAGCACTTCCCAATGTCCCCCCCCCCCCCATCGGGCGCAGGAGCGCCAATTATTCCTCCCCACGACGTTTGATGGCAACAGTGGAAGTTGATGATGATAATGATGATGAACCCCTTTAATTTGATATATAACAATATAACACAACATGTCTGCTATCATATTAACAACTGTTAGGTCATAACTATGACACACCTCTACTTCCCATTTTCCGACATTCAGTTTGCTTTGGTCCAAACCTAATTTTGTTTGGCATCAATCTATTAAAGACAATATGTAAAGTACGTTTCAGTTATTAAATGTAGGCCTTGCGTGTCCATGCCGGTACTCACCCAATTAATGGGAACTCTTCAAACGGAATGCGTATTGACAAGTTTGTCTGTGACAGATTCATCATCATCATCATGTGACATACCGATCAACCTGGGCGGTCATGATTCGCCATCTTATACACTCACCAGAGTCGTGGATCAGCTCCGTGTTCTTGTCTCGACCATGCCACGTGGCCAAGCCTTAAAATACATGCTACTGAATGAATGAATGAATGAATGAATGAATGAATGAATGAATTTCCTTGCAATAGAAAGTGCCAACAAATCAAACTAACAGAAAATAAATTTCCAGAACGTTGAACAATGAATGTAAAGTGGGTTCCAAATGTTGCTGTATGTAGCCGAGGCGCGGTGTTGGGGTGAGCGCCCAACATTGCTCAAATACCTCAATGGCTCGTGAATACATAACCTATGCAGCAAAAGTCCAACTCCTGGCCTTCACGTGGCGGACCTGTTTAAACTAACAGGAGAAGGGGCGACGGCGAGTCTCTGGCGCCGGAAAATAACCAGTATGTTCTAGATGTGTATGCAGACAGGTGTGTGCGCGCGTACACATCTACACTCGAGTGAGACCACAGTCTGCTCTAGCAAAGAAAGGTGCTGAAGACGGAGGCAACCAGCCAAGAGGCGCACCACAGAAATCAGGATGCCACGCAATCACGCAAAATGGAATATGTCGACTACTGCTAATCGTTATGGTGCTCGCCCTGCTTTGGACCCCCAGGCAGGTGCAGTGCCGGGCCCTATGTCTCGAAAGGGTCCAACCCCAACTACTGGAGGTCCTTCTCAGATGTCCTGTGGAGCCAGGGGACATGAGAATAGGACGACTGGCCATACTAAACGAAGACTTAAAATAATGCACTGGAATGCGGAGGGAGTCAGCAACAAAAAAATAGAATTAGAAAAAAATCTTGGACCAAGAAAAAGTAAGCATATGTTGCTTGCAAGAAACTCACCTCAATGAAAATATAGCCTTCAAAATCAGAGGCTACCAGTGTTACCGATCTGACCGAAAGAACAGGCGAAAAGGTGGGATACTGACCCTTGTAAGAAATAACATCATGGCTTCCCAAATCAAAGTCTACATGGAAGGGGCTGAGTATCAGACACTTAAACTTAAGACAGGTAATACAGATCTACATCTGATCAATTACTACTGTCCAAGTGAACGCCCAAAGGCACTGGACACTCTACCACTAAAAGAAAAAATGATTGTGTGTGGCGATTTCAACAGCCACTCGCAGAGCTGGGGCTATGATCACATGGACCAGAGAGGAGAGAGACTGGAAGACTGGCAGGATGAGAATAGATTCATGTTGATTAACAAGCCGTCCGACCCACATACTTTCTACTCGAGATCATGGCACTCTACAACTACACCTGACCTGGCTTTTCATTCACCAGACCTGGAGTGGAACATTACACGAATTGTTGGGACACAACTTGGTGGCAGTGACCATCGGCCAGTCTTTCTAACCGTAGAAAATGAGCTTGTAAGTGAAAGCAGCACCCTCTCGAGGTGGAACTACAAGAAAGCAGACTGGGCAATGTACAAGCATCGCACCAGCATACTGGTTAGAAACCTGAACACTGAGAAAGACATAAATAAAGCAGTTGAAGAGTTTGGGAAATGCATACTACAGGCAGCGCGAGAAACAGTACCAAGAGGAGCCCGTAAACAATATAAACCCTACTGGAGTAGTGAACTGGAACAGATGCATAATGATGTTGAAGTGTGTAGAAAGCAAGCAGAGGCCACACCCAGCCAAGAGCACCACAATAAATTCCAGCATGCAAAAGCCAAATTTCAAAGGGCCAAGCTGCAGGCTAGACGGAAAAGCTGGCAGGAGAAAACGGAGTCTCTGAACTTTGAAAGAGACACAAGGAAATTGTGGAAGCTAATAAAACAGCTTAATGACGAGGGCACAGGGAGAAACTCAAAAATTGCACTACATAAAGATGGAAAAATCTTAACAAGAAAGCAAGCAGCTGACCATTTTGCGGACTCGTTCGCACAAGATAGCAATATCAAAATTAGTCCAGAGAAACAACAAGAGATTCGAGAGAAACGACAACATACAGGACAGAAGGAAATAGTACATGAGGTTCTGGAGGCACCCATCATAATCAGCGAACTGGAGCTAGCCATATCAAAACTGAAAATGAGAAAGTCACCAGGAGCTGATGGTATCTCCAATGAAATGATCAGGAACCTAGGAACAGAGGCCAAAACAAAGCTGTTGCAGATCTTCAATAACAGCTGGACCTTAGGCAGTGTTCCACAAGCCTGGAGAGAAGCAATCATGATACCCCTCCTAAAATCAGGGAAAGATGGTTCCATTGCCTCTAGCTACAGACCAGTTAGCCTCACCAGCTGTCTCTGCAAAACACTAGAGCGCATCATCAATCACAGACTGCAGTGGTACATTGAAAGTAAAAACATCCTTGTGCCACAGCAGGCTGGCTTTAGGCAGTGCTACTCTACGGAAGATCAGACAACCTACCTCTCTCAAGAAATTGAGGATGCATTCCAAGAGAAGAAGCTGGTGCTTGCTGCATGGATAGATCTGAAGAAAGCCTTTGACAAAGTCTGGAAAGAAGGTCTGATGAAGAAACTGAGAAACTGCAAAGTCAATGGAAGAATGTACAAATGGGTGAAAGCATACTTGCACAACAGAAGAGCCCGAGTACAGATAGACGGACTCAAGAGCAAGAAAGTACTACTGCGTCACGGTGTCCCCCAGGGCGGAGTCTTGTCCCCCACACTTTTTCTAATCTTCATCAATGATCTTGTTGCTCACCTACCGCATGGAATTAAAGCGGCAATGTACGCCGATGACCTGGATCTATGGAGCACAAATGAATATGCATCAGTGGCCACCAGATTGCTACAAAGAGCTGTAGATACATTTGCTGCATGGGCAAATAGATGGTGTGTCAGCATAAACACTGACAAGTGCAGCACCACCCTATTTACCCTCTCTCCAAAACAAAAGGCAGGGATGATCCAGATAAATGGAACACCCCTAAGAGAAGATAAAGAACCAACATACCTTGGAGTAACATTTGATGGCAAGCTGACATGGAGAAAGCACATCAACAAAGCAGTAGCAAAAGCCAGAAGGAAAATAGCCATCCTGAGAAAGCTAAGTGGAACCACATGGGGAGCCAGTACGAAAATACTTAGCAAAGTTTACCAACAGAGCATACGACCACACCTGGAATATGGGTCAACTGCGTGGTGTTCAGCATCAAATACCACACTACAAGAGCTGGACAAGGTGCAAAATCAAGCACTTAGAGTCACCACAGGAGGGATGAGATCAACCCCTATAGTGGAAATGGAGAAGATGGGGAGGACACAGGCACTGAGTGAGCGCAGAGATACGAAAACGCTAATACAAGCAGAAAAGTTCCTCAGCTTGCCAGGCCACCCTATGAAGAACAGATTTGAAAACCTAGCTATGGGGCGGTTGAAAAGAAGTAGTTTTATCCACCAGGCCAAACGACTCTGCAGAGAAACCACTGATCTGCCCACAGTTGGTATCCCCCTAACAACTATTCCAGAGCGAACTCCATGGAAAGATGAGCATAGACTATCGTTACAAATCCAGACAAAAATGAGAGGAATATTTGACAAGGAAGAACAGAACAGTGTGCAGCGCAGAACAGCCACTCTCAGCTTCCTTGATGAAGAATACCCACAGGACCTCTGGATCCGAGTCTACACAGATGGGTCAGCACAAAATGCTGTTCGAAATGGAGGAGCGGGAGTGTCTGGGAAATTGCCAGTACTAAGGACACTACTTTCTGAACTTAGCAGTCAGCATAAAGTCACCATACAGTGGATACCATCCCACTGTGGAGTACCCGGAAACGACAGAGCTGATCAATTGGCTAAGGAAGGAGCCAAAGAGGAACAGCCTGATGTGCCCGTTACATACCACCAAAAGAAAAGAATGATCAAATCAGTCAGAAAGCCACCAAAACCTGCTCAAGATGACTACCACATTATGGACAGACCAGAACAAGTCATTATTCTGCGCCTCAGAACAGGACACAATAGATTACGCAACCACATGTATACAAAATTCAAGATTGGTGAAACAGCCATGTGCACATGTGGATTGGCGTCGCAGACAGCAGAGCACATACTCCAAGACTGCCCAAAATATAACATATCTAGGCAAACCTTCTGGCCTAGAGAGACGACAGTGGAAGATAAACTCTATGGACCACTGTGTGAACTGAAAAAAAAAACAGTTCAATTCATGCAAGAGACGACATTGCAGATATATACATATTTCAAGCGAACGAAAGAAGAAGAAGAAGAATGTAAAGTACGTTTCAGTTACTGAATGTAGGCTAAGCGTGTCCATGCCTGTACTAACCCAATTACTGGGAGCTGTTTAAACGGAACGCCGATTAACTAGATTGTCTGTGACAAATTACGCTGTTTAATTTTTGTGTCCTCGACAAAGCGACAGTTGACATCTCCATGGTCGCCTGTTTACATCGAGCTGTCCTGTTTAGAATGAGTTCTAGTCTTGATGAACTGAGTTAACTGTTTGCATTTTGATGGAGGTTATCAAAACATCCATGAGACCGTCAAATAATTAAGAGTAGTACACTTGTGCCGGATCTGTGGCGCTGGATTTCGGACGCAGTTCGTAATCCCGCATACCTGCGTTCGAAACACAAATGTGGGAGATTTTGCAGCAGACTGTCTTACGTTGGTTTCCTACGGCCTCAAGCCCAATGCTGCAGCTAAACAGGATACAGAAACAGGACATAGTTTACAACACTGCTATGGAAATCCTGGGTCCAGCCCCCCGAAAGCATAAAGACTGGTTTGATGAAAATTCCGAAGACATGAACCAATTGCTGGCCGAGAAACATCTTCTCCTCAAGGCACATTTGAATGGCCCGAAGTCAACATAAAAAAAGATGCCTTCAAGAACATTCAGAGAGTAGTGTAGCAGAAACTTCGGCACATGCGGCACTCCTGGCTGAGCAGCAAAGCTGATGACATTCAAGGCTTTGCTGACAGACATGATATGAAAAACTTCTACGACTCACTGAAAGCGGTCTATGGTCCTACATCACCAGGCACAGCTCCCCTCCTCAGTGCAGATTGGTCACCAATAAGAAAGAAATCCTTCAACGCTGGGCAGAGCATTTCAGCAACATCTTAAATGCAACTTCCTTCTTCGATGATGAAACCATCAAGTGCCTTCCTCGAGTTCTCATCAATGATACACTTGATGACCTGCCAACCATAGTAGAAGTAACAAAGCCATCCAGCAACTCTCCAGCGGCAAGGCACCTGGTCCGGACTCCATCCCAGCAGAGATATACAAGGCAGGTGGGCCGGTCCTAACAGAGCAGCTTCACCAAGTCTTTACAAACATATGGGTGAACGAGACCATGCCACAAGATTTCAAGGACGCGTCAATAGTCCACCTTTACAAACGTAAAGGAAACCGCCAATCCTGTGACAACCACCGCGGCATCTCCTTGCTTTCAATTGCAGGGAAGATACTCGCCAGAATTCTTCTCAATCACCTCACGGCCCATCTCGATCAAGATCTTCTTCCCGAGAGCCAGTGTGGCTTCAGAAAAGAACGTGGAACTGTTGACATGATTTTCGCTGCAAGGCAGCTGCAAGAGAAATGTCAGGAACAGAACTGCGAAATGTTCTCCACTTTCATTGACCTTAACAAGGCTTTTGATACAGTCAGCAGAGAAGGACTGTGGAAGATTATGGCAAAATATGGCTGTCCACGAAAGTTTGTCCAAATAGTGCGGCTATTTCATGATGGCATGCAGGCAAGAGTACAGGAAAATGGCGAACTTTCTGAGCCCTTTCCTGTCACCAATGGAGTGAAACAAGGATGTGTCCTGGCACCAACACTGTTCAGCCTCATGTTTTCAGCTATGTTGACGAATGCCTTCGAGAACAACGACATTGGAATAGACATCAACTACCGCATGGATGGAAAGTTATTCAATCTCAGAAGGCCGAAATCTAAAACCAAAATTGACAGCGACACCGTCAGAGAGCTCCTGTTTGCTGATGATTGCGCTCTATACGCCAATTCAGAGGCAGACATGCAACATAATGTTTCAGTTTTCTCACATGCCTGTGCGAACTTTGGGCTCAACATCAATTTGAAGAAGACTGTAGTTATGTACCAGCCAGCTTCAGGGAATAATCACACCGTGCCGAATATCAAAGTGAATGGTCATAGTCTAAGTGTTGTGGACAAATTCGCCTATCTTGGCAGCATTGTGTCACAAGCTGCCACAATTGATGATGAAGTGAATGCAAGAATATCCAAGGCCAGCGCGGCTTTTGGCAGACTGTACAAGAATGTATGGGACAGAAATGGAATAAGCCTGCAAACAAAGCTGAAAGTCTACAAAGCAGTTGTATTATCCACACTGCTATATGCTTGTGAAACCTGGACTGTTTATCAGCGACACGCTAGGAAATTAAACCACTTCCACACAGTCTGCCTTAGGAAGTTACTAAAGATTAAATGGCAAGACAAGATCCCAGACACTGAAGTCCTAGAAAGAGCGTCCATGCCCAGTATCCACACTATACTAATGAAGAATCAGATTCGCTGGGCTGGTCACTTGACTCGCATGCCAGATCACAGGCTCCCTAAATGAATTTTTTACGGCGAGTGGCATTGTGGTAAACGCTCCCAAGGCAGCCAGAGGAAACGCTTTAAAGACACTGAAAATCTCACTGAATGCCTTTGGAATTCATCATGACACCTGGGAGACTGCAGCCAGAGACCGAAATTCGTGGCGTGCATCATTACGCAAGGGTGCAGTCACTTGTGAGTCAACCAGGACTGCAAGAGCTGTGAAGAAAAGACAGAACAGAAAAACCACTGCAGAAAATCCTCCAGAAACGTCAAGCATTCTTTGTCCACATTGTCAAAGAACATTTCGAGCCAAAATAGACCTTATCAGCCATCTTAGAACTCACGGCTCCACACTTTCAACCCCACTGGATGAAATGAATGGTCATCATCATTCTTGATGGACAATCAACAGGATTCCTACGAAATGGTATGAGTGCCGGTCGTCCAGAAAGCATGAGATCAGAAACAGCAACAAAAAATGCTGGGGTTGGCTGCGACGTCATGTAAAGGCTGTGCAACTAACTATTAGTACAAATGTAGAAGAGCGGCTGGCCGTTTGGCTGAGAATGCCGATTTCTCCTTGTGTAGACCTGGGTTCGAATCCTCGGTAAGGTATGGAGAATGTTCTGTCGGGGGTAAAAAGAAAACCCTAACCAGAGTTCACGGCGACTGCACTCGCCAGGTGACCTTAATTTCTCAGGTACTATAGTCAGTGCCTGCTTCGTGGCGAGGGATTTGGGGACGCAGTTCGTAATCCTGCATACCCGCGTTCGAAACACAAATGTGGGCAATTTGGCAGCAGACCGCTTTACTTTTTTTTAATGAAATGGTATGGGTACGGGGCGTTCGGAAAGCAATGGCAAACTACTGAACGTAAACTTGCCCAGGAATCACGAACAGCCAAATAATGCTGGGGTTGACTGCTACGTTAAGTTAAGGATATGCAACTAACTTTTTAACTATAGGCAGTGGAAGACAGTTTTTTGTTTGTTTTAACGACAGTACAATTGTCTTAACTGATTCATAAGTTAAATGGTTCCGTCGCAAAACATAGTATAACTGTGCGGGCTATTGATAAATTAAACAGCCTGCCACGCCAGGCATGTAGCAATGCAGAGATGAAACAGTACTCAGAAGTGATTACACCGATACCTCGCGCCCGAGAGATTGCTTGTTCCATTCCGTTCAACGTCGTTCGGTTCACAAGAGATATTTTCTCGGAGACTCCAGGGGGTCGTCTCTGGAGCTACGGAGTTCGTGCTCTGCGCGACGTTTTCGACAGGCCGCCGTGCGGAAAGAGACCGAGTCATCGTGGATGAAACCCGGGGCAATGTAGTCGATTCAACAACACCATAAGACGGGGCGTGAACACAATTACGCTAGGCCTCAACAAGTGTGCGACTCTGTCCGGACATGTAAAGCCACAAGGATGAAACGAACACAATTACAGGCATTCAAGCATTTTCAAGGAAGCAAATATTCGCATCTCTATTTACGAAAGAACAAGTACGAGACACAACATAAGGGCACCGACAATAAGCATACCGATAAGTCGATAGTTGAACAAGACGTGGAATTGGAAAATGGAGTCCACTCCCTTGCCGTTAAACCCGTGTGAAGTCATTGATGAGCACTCATGGATGTGAAACCAACGTAAGACAGTATAATGAGTTATAGATGGAGAAAGGAAGGAGAATGAAGATGAGCAAAGAAGCAGTAGAAGAATAACCAGAAACAAAGGACAAGATATGACAAGATGTAACAAATTCCACAGTGATATAAAAAAAGTTAGTTGCATATCCTTTACAGGACGTCTCAGTAAACCCCAACAAAAGCCCGTCTACATCTCGTTTATCGGTAATTCATTCATTGCATTTATAAAGCTATACTGCAATTCCCATTATCCCAGTGGTAATAATCACCCTTTCCTGAACTACTACTAACTGTTTCTCGTTTTGTCTTCGTAGTCTGTCAAGTTTTTATTGATTTTTACATTCTGTTTGTTTATTATTGTTTTCCATGCAGTTTGTCTGTTTGTGTTTTGTTTTCTGTGCTGACGAAGGCTTTAACCGCAACGTCCATTTTATTACTTGAGATGGCGTTCTAGTCAAGTTGACCGTCGCTTCTCGTTGTTTGCTGATTCATTCATCACATATTTAGCCAGCAATGTAGACGAAGATAGGGGCAGCAGAAAGAGGTATTAAAATAAGAATACAACGGGTAAGATGAGTTTTCATGGGAAACTTGTCGAAGTCGGACAGAAATGAATACTAGTTACAAACTTGGAATATTTCAATATAACGTTACACTAGCGCTGCTGTCTGGAACAGACAAAACGACCAAAAACATTTAATTGTAACGGTAAATTAGCGCTGCTGTAAAAATCTGGAGCAGACAGATCGACCAAACCAGTTCAAGAAAATCTGTAAACATTCCTTGACTAAGTTAGTTGCATATTCTTTACAGTACGTCGCAGTCAAATCCAGCATTTATTGTTTCCTGGACAGGTTACAACAAAATGTTGCATGTCCTTTACAGGACGTTGCAGTCAAACCCAGCATTTATTTTTTCCTGGACTTGCTACAAAAGGTTGCATGTCCTTTTCCGAAAGCTGCGATCAGTCTCAACCCCAGTTGGATTATCTGCTCAGTTTTACGTTCAGTGGTTTGCCATTGCTTTATGAACGAGACGCAAACATTATGTCTTACTGGCCTGTGTAGGGGTGAATCCCTTACCCCACCATTAGCGCACGGGAAGTTTAAGCATAAACGCAGAAACGCCATGGTTACGTAAACCTCTTCATTTGACTGGTGCCTGCGAAGAATAGACGGGATAACATGATAGGACGGGGTCACCGATGTGGAGCCTAGCCGGTGTTCTCCTCTCGGGTTGATAGGAAAACTTCCTGGCTCGTAATATTATTGACCTTTAGCCCATTAACCTCCTTAACCACACATCCTGTTTATTCACTTTGTTGGAATCATGCACGTGGATCAAATGAAAGACGTGTCCAACCCACAACAAAAATACAGATAAGTAACTTTTATATGTATATGTTCATGTAGTGTTTTTATTGTAGTTGTGTCGGTTTGTGTTTGTGTTTTCTGTGCCGACATTAGCCGCAACGTCCATTTATGTTACATGTGATCGCGTTCTAGAATAGCAAATGTTTCGTTTTTTGTTTTATTTTTTGGTGATTCATTCATTAGAGCTTAGAAAAAGAGCTAGACAAATCCCGGGAAATCATGAGGCGTGAGAAAGACGATTGCGATGGACTGAAGGGACACAGAGAAAAATTGAGAATAGCGTAACTAGAAAGTTGTTGTTGTTGTTTTCTTAACTAATCTCCGAGGGAAAGTGAAACAGAGGTGACATAACACAGGAGGACATGTAGGAAATAGTAAAAGATAGAACAGCTTGGAGTGGGTTCATAGAGGCCTTATGTTTCAATGGAGGAGAGAAGGCAACAGAAGAAGTTGAAAGCTGTGTTTGTCTGTTGTATTCCCATCTTAATACCTGTAACTGATGATACAGTATTACTACCCACATTACAGTAGGTAACTAATAACCTCAACCCAAAAGAATAGTGAAAATCACAACTTATATCTTAACATTGCAAAAATAAAGATTATACATATAGATAAAACTAATACGGTGAAAGAAATGTATGTTAATGAGGAAATATTGGAGGTGGTGGAAAATTTCGAATATCTTTGGTCATTAATTACCAACAATGGTGACACAATGAAAGAAATTAAAAGACAAATAGCTATTGCTCTTCAAAGACTAAAACAACTGAAGAAATTGTGGCGTGGGACAGATAGACCTACAAAAATTAGATTTTTAAGAGCTTGCATCTTTCCCATTGCAACATACGCCTGTGAGACCTGGACACTTAATACACAAGCTGAGCAGCGCACAAATGCCTTTGAATATAAATGCTACAGACGAGTTCTAAGAATGTCTTGGGTACAGACAAGAACAAATACACCCACACGACAAAAGCTGAATATTGAAGAAGGTTGGCTGCTAAAGACGATAACACAAAGACAATTGACACATGTTTGGTTTCTTGAAACGTCATTTAAGTTTGGAGAGAACAATAATGGAGGGGTATATGCCCGGAAGAGAGGAAGAGGAAGGCCAAAGAGAAGATGGGTGCAAAGTGTGGCAGATGATTTTCAGATGGGTGTATCGGAAGCGGGGCATTTTGCTTATGACCGAGAAGTTTTCCGGAAGGTTGTCATGGGAGCGAAGTTCTGCAAAGGACATGCTACTGAATGAAAGAATGAGCTGTTCCCCCAACCGGCGCCCCGGCTTAGGGAAAGTGAATGCAGTTTTACAATCCGGCACACCGGCTTGAAAATCACCTCGGCTAACACGGGCCGCCTTGGGTTGACTTCCATAATGGTATAAGAATAGATCGTGCAGGAAGCAATGCACTACTGGGCGTAAAATAGCCAAATAATTCATTTATTCATCATGTGCTATGCTGGTAAGCGTGGGCGGTCATGTCTCGCCTTCTCACACGATCACTAGAGTTGTGGATCCGCTCTGTGTTCTTGTCTCGACCATGCCTTGTGGTGAAGCCATCCAGGTATTTACCTCTGTGTCCTTCCCTTGTTCATTTCCCCTCATTTTCGCCAGCTGTCACAAAATTCGCCAGTTTATTTTATCCCATAACGTGCTCCCAAAAATGTGACTGCCTACGTGTAATTTCATCAGTTCACGGTTTTCATGTGCCTTTTGTAGGACTTGTTCATTGATTTTATCTGTCTGTCCATGGTCTTCTTTGCATTTTCCTCAGAAACCACTTTATCACTGCCACTAGAATATCCAAATAATGATTGGGTTGACTGCGACGTCTTGTGGAGAACATGCGACTAACTGAAATCTGTACCACAAAACTGCAAACTGAGTTTGTGTATGAATCTGCTATTTGAAGGAGATTTCATCAAGAGAGATTGGGTTACCATTTTCTGTTAGTGTATGACGCTACCTCTCGTGCAACGCAGCCTGTTTCTATAAAACCCTACTTACATCACATCATCGCCGCCATTACAGCGGGCCTGTGTAACTGACAAGACAGACACTGCGCTGTCAAGAGCTGTCTTTTCAGAGCTCAAGAGGTCATCATCATTATTGGTATCGTCATTATTATCATCATCATCATCATCACCACCACCACCATCACCATCATCATATTCATCATAATCATCCCGATCATCATCTTAATCATCACATTCACCATCACGATCTTGATGATTATTCTATTAATCATCATAATTCCCGTAAGCATACTTGTTCATCAATACCCTAAATTGCATTTTCCTGTTAAATCCCCACTTTCGATATCCATGTCAGCTACAACAATTAAAGCCCACTCCGTGGCGAAGACGTTACGGGTGCAATTCGTAACCTCGCATACCCGCGTTCAAAACACAGCTGCGGGAGATTTGGCAGCAGACCGCCTCGCACTGGTTTTTTCCGAAATGGTATGGGAGTCTCCGTGGCGAAGTAGTCAAGCCGTCTGCCTCAGGCTCCGAAGGTTGTAGGTTCGATTCCGGGCCGCATCCTTCGGTTCACGAGTGAATGTTTTTCGGAGACTCCTGAGGATCGTCGCTGGAGCTACGGAGTTCGTGCTTTGCGCTGCGTTTTCCGTGCTGCGGAAAGAGACTGAGCCATATGGGATAAAAACCCAGTGCAATGTAGTCGACCTTGTCGAATTTTAAGCGACATTTTTGGTATGGGTGCTGGTCGTTCAGAAAGCAATGGCAAACTATGATCGTAAACTTGCCAAGAGATCACAACAGCAAAATATGCTGTTGTTGACTGTGACATCCTGTTAAGGATATGCAACTTTAAAAAAATAATAAATACGTTGTACAAAGAACAGTAACTCAAATCACAAAATGGGTATCATATAGCGTGTGAGCGCGTGTGTGTTCGTTGCACGGTGGGTGATAAAGTGTTTAAAAAAAACAAAAACTACTCATTCAAGAATCTCTGACCCACTTTTTCCTCCTCACGATTTTAATCTCATAAAATTGAAAACCCGCAGACAGGAAGTTGTTTCCTCCTGGTTGAAGAAGGCAATGAAGAGCAATTCATCCCCCTCTACACGTGCTCGTCATCAGACGTCCTCTATAATACTTGACCGATTTGTTATCTCTCGCGATTTAATTCAGAGACTCTTGTTCTTTTCCGCATTGAATCTCGGTCTTTATTTCTCTTGCTTTCTATCTCTCTCATTCTCGCTTTTTCTATTTCTCCCTCGCTTCCTCTATCTCTTCCCCGCCTCTCACTCGCTGTTTCACTCATCTCTTTCTCTCTTACTTTCTAGCGCGCGCTCTCTCTCTCTCTCTCTCTGTCTCTCTCTCTCGTTTCCTCTTTCTCTCTTCGCCTCCTCTCATTCGCTCTTTCTCTCACTCTCGTAACCTCTTTCTCTCTCACTTTCTAGCTTTCTTCTCCCCTCTCTCTCGCAAACTCACACACTCTCTCTCGCTTTCTTTCTCCCCCTCTCGCTTTCTCCGCCTCTCTCTCTCTCTCTCTCTCTCTCTCTCTCTCTCTTTCGCATCCTCTATCTCTTCCCTTCCTCTCAATCACTTTTTCTCTCACTCTCGCAATATCTCTCTCACTTTCTATCTCCCCCCCCCTCTCTCTCTCTCTCTCTCTCTCTCTCTCTCTCTCTCAAACTTACACACAGACACACAACTCTCTAGCTTTCTTTCTCTCTTTCCCTCTCCCTTTCTCCGTCTCACTCTCTCTCTCTCTCTCTCTCTCTCTCTCTCTCTCTTCCTCTCTCTCTCTTCCCCTCCTCTCATTCTCTCTTCCTCTCACTCTCGTAACCTCTTTCTCTCTCAAATTCTAGCTCTCTTCTCCCCTCTTTTGCTCTTTCTCTCTCTCTCTCTCTCGCTTTCTTTCTCTCCCTCTCGCTTTCTCCATCTCTCCCTCTCGCCCTCTTTCTCTCTATCTCTTCCCATCCTGTCACACGCTCTTTCTCTCTCTCGCAATCTCTCTCTCTCTTACTTTCCATCACTCTTCCCCCTTTCTCTCACGTGCTCTTTCTCTCTCGCTTTCTCTCTCCCTCTGGCTTTCTCCGTTTCTCTCTCGCTTCCTATCTCTCTTTTCCCATCCTTTCATTCTTTCGCTCTTTCTCTCACTCTCGTAACCTCTTTCACTCTCACTTTCTAGCTCTCTTCCCTCTCTCTCTCTCTCTTAAAAACTCACACACACTCTCTCTCTCCCTTGCGTTATCTCTCTCTCGCTTCCTCTCTCTCTCTCTTCCCCTCCTCTCATTCGCTCTGTCTCTCATTCTCGCAACCTCTCTCTCACTTTCTGTCTCTCCCCCCCCCCCCCCCAATCTATCTTGCTCTCCGTCTCTCGCAAACTTACTCCCCCCCCCTCTCGCTTTCTATCTCTCTCCCTCTAGCTTTCTAAGTCTCTCTCTCGTTTCCTCTCTCTCCCTCTCTCTTTCTTTTCCCTTCCTCTCACTCGCACTTTCTATCAATATCGTAACACGTCTCGCTCTCTCACTTGTTGTTTTTTCTCCTCCTCTCACACGCTCTTTCTCTAACTCTTGCAACCACTCTCTCAATTTCTAACTCTATTTCCCCTCTCTCTCGCTTTCTCTCTCTTACACACACACACAAACTCTCCCTCTCTCTCTCTCTCTCTCTCTCTCTCTCTCTCTCTCTCCCTCTCTCTCTCCCTCTCTCTCTTTCTCTCTCAAAACCTTCAAAAAACGTGACCGATTTTCGCTATCTCTAGATTATATTCAGAAGCTCTCGTTTCTCTCTCTCTCTCTCTCTCTCTCTCTCTCTCTCTCTCTCTCTCTCTCTCTCTCTCTCTCGCGCGCGCGCGATTTGATTCAGAAGCAGTTGTTCTTATTCTCTTTGGATCTCAATCTCGCTCTCTCAAAATCTCTGTCATACATGACTGCTCTCAATTTGATTCAGACTGTTATTTTTATCCGCTTTGATCGCAACCTCTCTCTCCCTCTTTCTCCCCCCTCTCTCTCTGTCTCCCTCTATCTCCCTCTTTCATGGTTAGATCGCCTGTACTACAGCTAAACTCCACCAAACTCCCACAGGGAACTGGTTGACTAAAAATGTCATTTCTGCGATCGTTCCGCTAAATGTATTCTTTTTCTCTCATGACATCACTCACATGAGGATAATCGTTGCCTGCCCTGCGTGCTCTCTCCCCAGGGTCTCATTCTAGCAGCGGATGAACTCAAGTATACGCCTCTGATTGATTGGTTACCTAACGCAGATTAAACTCCTGTCATTATTTGTCTTGCGTGCAACTTGTTGACCTGAAGTAATTCATTCAGATTTATCCAGTTGCAGGCCTGGTGTTTAGTTACATTACGCCAGAATAAAGCTACCTTTGTGTTAGCTTATACATTGATTCATGTGAATATAATGTGAGGGTTTCCCCTTGACTTCCACAAAGGGACAAGCGATGCCGTCGTGGGAAACTTACCTATCATGGTGTTAATGTGTTTGTATTTCCATCAAGGTGGGGTTTTAATAATGACACGTGGTCACAGGTCACCCCAGGTTTAAATGGATACCAGGAGGTCATCATGGACGAATGAATAAGAGTACTTGTTCTTAAACATACGGTGTGCTGATGCCGAGGTAGCGGGTTCAACCCTTATACCGATCAGCTGGACTAAAATATTGACTTCTCATCCTTGACATGGGTGAGTAAATTACAAATACTTCTCTAGTCGGAGTGGGTTCGCCGGACGGCCAGGGACACTGGTAATAGGGAAAGCTAATCCCTAGACAAAGATCAGCAGAGAATAGTAACACTGCAACCTACCATGAATGCCGTAAGAAGTGGCTAAGGAGGGTTGGGCTTGGGGCTGGCTGTCTCTTCCTGTAGAGCAACGGTAGCCAAAAAATCCAATCAATCGTGAACGTTCCTGCTTCAGGACATGTAGTTTTCGTGTTTTGGTTTTACATACAGAATGGTATAGAAAAACTAATGACCTCAACCCAAAGGAATAATAACAATCACAACTTATATCATAACATAGCAAAGCAAAGATAATGCTTACAGATAACCTAATATGGAGAAAGAAATATATGTTAATGGGGAACGATTTGAGGTGGTGGAGAATTTCGAATATCTTGGGTCATTAATTACCAACAATGATGACACAATGAAAGAAATTAAAAGACGAATATCTATTGCTCTTCAAAGACTGAAATATTTTGGTCACTTGAAACGTCATGAAAGTTTTGAGAGAGAAATCATTGAGAGGTATATGCCTGGGAAGAGAGGAAGAGGAAGGCCAAGGAGAAGACGGGTACAAGATGTGGCAGATGATCTCCAGATGGGTGTATCGGACACGGAACATCTTGCTTATGACCGAGAAGTTTTCCTGAAGGTTGTTATGGGAGCAACTGAATGAATGAATGAATGAATGAATGCGTACAGCTTAGACAGAGAAGTAAATACGTAGATGGCTTGGCCACGTGGCATGGTCGAGACAAGAACAGGGAGCTGATCCACGACTCTGGTTATCGTGTGAGATGGCGAAACATGACCAACTACGCTTATCGGCATGGAGAATGATGATGATATACAACTTTCAAACGACCTGTTGTCGTTGTGAATTAGAGTATCAAAGTTTGTTCCCGCTGCATCTCCGCAGGAACTCCATCAAAATGGAGTGCGTCCCGCTGTGGGTGGTAATGCTAATGGATCTCCCGGAGTTTCTTGCCTGAACAGTCTTTGTTGATTCTGCGAGGCTGCATCCTGACCTTACCTTGATGTTGTTTACCCATGTGTGTGTCTTTGTCCACCACTAGCGCTGTTATCCTGAACTTTTCCAACAACCCAAAACAGCCAACCAACCAACCAAATAAACAACCAAATAAACACCCACCAACCAACCACACAACCAACCAACCAACTAACCAACCAACCAACCACCCAACCAACTACCCAACCAACCAACCAACTACCCAACCAACCAACCAACCAACTAACCAACCAACCAACCAACCAACCAATCAACCAACCAACCTACCAACTAACACCCAACCAACCAACCACCGAACAAGCCAGATGAATATCCACTCTTACACATTCACACACCTGTTTTGTCCCAATCGTATTTTACCCAAACGTAACCTCGGACGCAATGTAGTCACGGTATTTCTTTCTCCATATTAGTTTATCTGTAAGCATTATCTTTGTTTTTTTTTTTGCAATGTTAAGATATAAGTATAAGTTGTGAGGTTTACTATTCTTTTGAGTTGAGGTCATTAGTTTTTCTATACCATTCTGTATGTACAAAGAAAACAATAAAAATGCAAGTCCCGTGCCCCATTGTTCAGTCGAAAATGCCAAGAGCGAGGGCGGACAAGGATTCGACCCCTGTTCTCGACGTTCCTAGGCCAAGTAAAGACTGATCACCCAACCCTCCGTGCACTCACACTTAAACATATGATGTTTCTATCACTTCACATACCCACAGCACATTCCCCACACAAGAGTACATAAAAATGGACAGAAAACAACATTTATATGAAAAAGAAAAGAATCGTGCTTCTTGTAAAAATGACCATAGTTCACGGAGCCGGATCGATGTCTTTAATGTACGCTGGCTCTTTCCGTTTGCATCTTAATCTTTCAGATAATCACATCTCTGGGGAATTCTCACGTAATAGGCGTTGTTAGTCTAAGCAGCTTGCCATCACAAAGCTGTTATAATCCCACGATGGATGCCATCGTAGGCGTGTGACGTGTTAGGATGGCAAACAGTCGCCTTGCCTGCTGTTGGGAAGACAGGATGGCAAACAGTCGCCTTGCCTGCTATTGGGAAGACAGGATGGCAAACAGTCGCCTTGCCTGCTGTTGGGAAGACAGGATGGCAAACAGTCGCCTTGCCTGCTGTTGGGAAGACATGATGGCAAACAGTCGCCTTGCCTGCTGTTGGGAAGACAGGATGGCAAACAGTCGTCTTGCCTGCCGTTGGGAAGACAGGATGGCAAACAGTCGCCTTGCCTGCTGTTGGGAAGACAGGATGGCAAACAGTCGCCTTGCCTGCTGTTGGGAAGACAGGATGGCAAACAGTCGCCATGCCTGCTGTTGGGAAGACTGGAGTTATTGAACTGACAATGAACTGATTCCACAAGTGTGTGTCTATGTTTTCTATATATACGCCATCTCTGTCTATGTTCTCTTTATGTTACTGAGCTGTGTTTTATATTGATTTAAAATTTGGTGGAATTGCGGTAAAGCTGTGACAATGTAAACAATATAAAATAACACAAAGTAATGCAGCTTTACAGAACAGAATTACGACACACACAGGACGTTGCGGCGACTAGCCTTCATCAGCAAACAAATATTTACTCAAAATACAACATATAGTCACGGAGAAGACCCTCCGGTAACTACATTAACGTGTGACGACGCGATGAGAAGAATAAAAAGATGAAAAACTGAAAGCAATGAAGAGAAAATGAAAATTTGAAGACAAAAAAAATAGATCGTACTTACCTCAGAATCCTGAGCTGGCCAGCTCTGTGCACATCCCCCACCCACACACATCTCCCCACCCACACATATCCCCCATCCATCCCCCAATCCACACATACTCACCCAGCCACACATCCTCCACCCGCACCTACACATCCCCTCAATCACTCACCCCCAACCACACATAACTCAACGAAGAAGAAGAAGAAGAAGAAGAAGAAGAAGAAGAAGAAGAAGAAGAAGAAGAAGAAGAAGAAGAAGAAGAAGAAGTTCACGTCCCAACCAGAACTCACACCTTACATTACATACTTTACCCGTTAACCACAACCCTTAGAAACTCGCCATTTCACAGTCTCAACTTACAATTAAAGCTACTGTAAACGAACACGAAATCAGGTTAATAAAAAAAGAACAGCTTTAAAAACATCTGATAATGGAAAGAACACACATAATGCAGCGTGTGGGGCCAATGTGGTGTGGTTGGGCGTTAAGAACGGAGAGGAGATCAAGCCAGATTTATCTGTCATCGTGTTTGCAACACAAACATGCCGGGATATCTGACAAGTAGCAGATTATCATCGTCTAGATTCTGTTTGTTTATTCTGATGTTATGCAACATGTTTCATTTATTTATCTCTCTTGTTTTGAAAGGGCGTTATGTTATCTCAGTGGATCTGAAAGATTTTTTGTGGGCCTAGTTTTTACAAGAAAGGAAGGTTCATCGTCATTGTCATGTATCTTGCCAGATGCTGAATGTTGGGCGGCGCTCTTTAAACCCAACACACCGTATTTTCACAACGGTTTCGGGAAGAGCGCAAATGGGAGGTCACCAGAATTATCTTAGTGCAACTAGGAAATGAAACCTAAAGACTAAATGTCATGGCAGGGCAGACAGACCCTAAGCTGTGGCTGGTAACTGGTCTAGGATCGAAGCTCTGACATACGAATTGCTTGAGCACTGCTTTGCTGATCCGGCAGCCTCTGCAGCTTGTCTTGTTCCAGACGTATTGATGTCACCTTTCCTCTAAAGTAAACTAGGCAGACCGAGAGAGGGATCATGCTGCACAGGCAACACGTGGTCTCTACAATTCAGCCCAGGCTTTGTGTTATGGATAGGTGTAACTCCATCCCAGGTCTCCGCCATGGGTTGTAGTTATTATGCCTTTTTTTTAAGCAAAATGTAACAAACTATCGTCTGTCAAGTCGGCAAGGTGAAGGTTTGCCAACTGACTTATGCGTTCATGTCTTTCTACAGATCTCAGTCAGTCGCTGTTGCTGTGCATCAACTCTGCTGACGATATTCCTCCATGCCACCGTCTAAGTCCATCCAGCATCATTTCTCTTGGTCTGCCCCTACCTCTTTCCCCATCGATCCTTCTAGTCGTCACGATGTTCTCTAATGCTTCTCTTCTTATCACATGATCAAAGAATACTGTTTGTCTCTTTCTCATTGAAACAGGAGGTAGAATATCAAGGACAGGAAGATGTAATTTCCTATACTTAGGTGCTCAAAGACAAAGAAGCGCAACACTGACTTTTAATGGGCCAGAGAAGAAAAGGACAATAAGGAGAAATAGAGAAAGAGCACTGTGTATATTCTCCTCTGTTAACAAGAAAAGGGGTAGAATTAAACAGAAGATTCCAGGAGTTCTTAGGGCGGGGGATATACTGTTGTATACCCCAGACAGAAGATTACACTGCTGGACTGTAACAGGGTCAATGAGTTTACAGAACAAACTACAGACTAAACAAAATAAATTAAGAACAACAAAATTAGACTTTTATTGACTGAACTGCATGATTCAGTGACAACAGGCATCCTGACATGTCACACAACTGACATATACAGAAATGGGAACCTATGTCCCCACAGTAGATATCACTGCTGCCTAACATCGCTATGGATATGACCGAATACCCATCCCCACAAACCGGCAAGGACATGACAACAAAGGGGCCTCAATGTAAACAACAACAACGGTAACAGCAGGTATGGACTCTCTATTGTTATCATCTCAGGGCTCATGGACAGTCGGTACATACAGAAATGGGAATCTGAAATCCCACAGTTAGAGATAACTGCTGCCTAGCACTGACTACAGGGGCGGTCTCTAAATGACAGTGAGACCTCAATCATGTTCAGTTGAGTCGAAGGGCACCCTCAATACCCACACAAGACACCCACATCACATAAGTCGACTGGGACCAGATACAGCGAAGAGCCATAACATAACGAATAACAAAACTATAACCCTAAGAGGCAGAGATATAGTGGCATAAACAGGTATAAACAGGTATACGAATGGGTATACGAAAGGGAGTGTGAGTGGCCTACGACATTAACCAGAGCTGGGGCTCAAGTTTGCTCTACAACACCCATGGCCAGGGGTCACTACCAAGAGTCCAGTGACTGGGGAGGGCTGGTTAAAGCCTCCCTATTTGATGGTATCTACATCTCTACAGCGATCTACCTAATCGCTCCTTCGGCCACGGTTGTTCTAGTTGAAGAGACCGGGAAACTGACACGCACCTCTATTTATCCCTGTTTCCAGGGCGGCTTCCCATCGTACCCCAGGGCACTGCAAGGGATGCTGGTATTGGTACCATTGTCATCATCATGTGTCGCGTCAGGCTATCACACATCGCACCCCCAATTTTTCGACGGTCCCTCGTCGAATAAGAAAACTGTAGACCTTAGGGTTTAGACCAAACACTAGGACTATTTAAGTAAACAATCAGTTAAAGGGGTTTCATCATGGGACTTAAAACTCTCAGTGTAAATCTGTTACCAGTTATATTTTCTGAACCTGCCTTAAAAACATACATCAGTGACAATTTACAAAAGTCAGTTCCTGACAAAAGATAATACCATATCTTCTGAGTGGCCATGAGGAATATGCAGTCTGCATACAAAATAAATCACCAACCCTGACATCAACATCAACACTTAGCTCCATGGATGCAATATATAGAGGCACCAAAAATAAAAATGTCACCCAGGCATCCCCTTAAATTTACATGTCCCTACTTGTAATCAAAAAAAAAAAAAAAAAAAAAAAAAAAAAAAACACGACCGGAATCACATGCATGCTATCCACTAGATCACCTGTAAACCAAGATGCAGACATCCTTGCCACTAAAAAAAAATATATAATTCCCATGACTATGCAGGCAAACCCAGTTTTTGTTTCCCCGGTCTGATTCTGGTAGCCCCGCTTCTGCCAGCCACATCCACCAGTTCCATGGGATGAGTCAGTAATTTCTCAGTTGTCACCGTGGTACCCAAATGAAGCGGGGTAGAAAAATACCTGTACATGGGAAAAAACAAAGCAAAACAAAACATGCTGGAAGACATGGCGTCTTAGACTCACTTTCTGTGAGTGGGAATTCCTAATTCGAATTGATATTGAATGACACAAAATAATTAACTAGTAATTAATTATTTGTCCATGTCGTGGAAATATATAACGAATGTTTCTGTCTGATGATGCTCACTGGATATCGTTTCCTCCCACTTAACGTCTATTATGTTTCTCTTTTAAATTGTCTATGCACAGGAGAAATATAGGACATCACTGTTCATTCGCCGCTCAACACTTAATGTCCACTTATTATATCGTGAACCTCGATGAACACGCTGGTATTATTAACTCCTCTGCTTCCGCCTATAAGGAAAGGATTTTCTTATCACCACAGGTAACATTGTCATGTCACTTCAAACGAACATGGTAAACTGATGTACAATAAGGGAAACATCCCCCCTTGATGATCTCAGGTGATGGTGCCACCGGTGGGGATTGAATATGGATGTCCAGCGCTCTGCTGCTGGTGGGACACACTGGCGGGATGGATTTCTGGTGTCCCTTCTTCCAGACCAACAAGGGAAAGGTATTTCTATGGATAGCCCCAGATGTTGGCACTGCTGAAATCAGTCGCATGAACAGTCCACAACTGTTCTCCTAAAAGAATCAACATAATTTTTCTCTTGGACAAGCACAGCCCCAGCCTCTGTTGAATATGGGAGCATTCTGCTCTCATGCAGTCGTCAACTATCTCTGTAGCTTTCTAAGCAAAGCTGGTGGTTTCAGCAGGAATATATATGTATATTCCACAAAGCTTTATAGTCTAAGTTTGGTGACCTTTGTTGGAGTTTTCGCACTCTTAATTTATACCAGTGGACTCAGACTGAGCGCCGGCTGGGTGGGAAACTTCGGTTCCCTAGACAAGGAATAAGGTCACCTTTAATTTCGACGACTTGAGATGTGGTGTAAGTCTGGAGGCTCTTCTCTCAATGTTGTGCTTCTTGGAGACTTGGGAACAAAACCTGAACCCAGTTAATGTCTTTGGCCAGGGACCTCTCACACCCCCAAGAAGGCAGGAAAAAAAACATGGAACTACCACCTAAAAGAATCATTGAATACTGGAACAGACACCAACAAGATAATCTAAAGGCCGCCAAACAACCCAGGCCGAGGCTCGCCACTTGAAACAGGAGGTAGAATATCAAGGACAGGAAGATGTAATTTCCTATACTTAGGTGCTCAAAGACAAAGAAGCGCAACACTGACTTTTAATGGGCCAGAGAAGAAAAGGACAATAAGGAGAAATAGAGAAAGAGCACTGTGTATATTCTCCTCTGTTAACAAGAAAAGGGGTAGAATTAGACAGAAGATTCCAGGAGTTCTTAGGGCGGGGGATATACTGTTGTATACCCCAGACAGAAGATTACACTGCTGGACTGTAACAGGGTCAATGAGTTTACACAAAAAACTACAGACTAAACAAAATAAATTAAGAACAACAAAATTAGACTTTTATTGACTGAACTGCATGATTCAGTGACAACAGGCATCCTGACATGTCACACAACTGACATATACAGAAATGGGAACCTATGTCCCCACAGTAGATATCACTGCTGCCTAACATCGCTATGGATATGACCGAATACCCATCCCCACAAACCGGCAAGGACATGACAACAAAGGGGCCTCAATGTAAACAACAACAACGGTAACAGCAGGTATGGACTCTCTATTGTTATCATCTCAGGGCTCATGGACAGTCGGTACATACAGAAATGGGAATCTGAAATTCCACAGTTAGAGATAACTGCTGCCTAGCACTGACTACATGGGCGGTCTCTAAATGACAGTGAGACCTCAATCATGTTCAGTTGAGTCGAAGGGCACCCTCAATACCCACACAAGACACCCACATCACATAAGTCGACTGGGACCAGATACAGCGAAGAGCCATAACATAACGAATAACAAAACTATAACCCTAACAGCAGAGATATAGTGGCATAAACAGGTATAAACAGGTATACGAATGGGTATACGAAAGGGAGTGTGAGTGGCCTACGACATTAACCAGAGCTGGGGCTCAAGTTTGCTCTACAACAACCATGGCCAGGGGTCACTACCAAGAGTCCAGTGACTGGGGAGGGCTGGTTAAAGCCTCCCTATTTGATGGTATCTACATCTCTACAGCGATCTACCTAATCGCTCCTTCGGCCACGGTTGTTCTAGTTGAAGAGACCGGGAAACTGACACGCACCTCTATTTATCCCTGTTTCCAGGGCGGCTTCCCATCGTACCCCAGGGCACTGCAAGGGATGCTGGTATTGATACCATTGTCATCATCATGTGTCGCGTCAGGCTATCACATTATAGTTTTTATATATTGTTCTAGTTTCATTAGCCTCTTCCAGGCAATCGTTGTTAGTTAGTTAGCTCCTACTTCACGGCGAAGGGTCGCCCCATTATGCTTCGTTTCTGTACCAATGAATATTACACAACATGCTCCTCACTGCCCCATGTGAAAAGTGGAACAGACAGGAGTCTCGGCAAACCAACATCCCGCACAGGCATACATGCATAAGACCGCTGCGAGAATGCCAACACAAAAGTCCTCCACGAAAATCACATTTCATCGTCGATAGAAGCGGCAGTCACTAGAAAACCAACCGCCACACATTACTGAATAAGACAACCCAGTTAGTTAAGCGATCGGCCGACCGGCATTTCTCTGAACATGCAATCAACCGCCGACAGATGTAAAATCACTCCACACGAAATTCACAGCTCACAGTGTCGCCCCACGCACTCAAATCAGTAGCAGGGCGACAGAACCATGCACTACCAGTCCAACATGAGGAAAATGCGTAAGCAAACCATAGCCACAAGCATAAATACTCCAGATGCCTTAACAGCTCAACCGCTTATCCTCCATGTCGGGAACCGGAAGAGCGTTGTTAGTCCAAGTTGGCAATCCAAGTTATTCGCACCATTCGTCTCTGAAACCACACCACTGTTGCTTCCAAGTGTTCCTCTACATTGTTCATTAGCGCTCCATGAATTGTTGCCATTCAACCTCACAAACAAAGGCGGGAGGGCTCATATTTATTGTCCTTAATAGTCAGTAACCGCCGGGGTGGCTCATGGGATAGTAGGACGCCAGATTTCATAATTCCCGCCATACGGAGTCCAGGGTTAGAAATGGCAGTGGGCAGTTTGGAAGCAAACCGCTTTGCGTTGATTTCAATAGTATGTCGGGCGGCCGTTCACGTAGCAATGGGCAACTACTTTTTTCACACTGGCCAAGATCTCGCATAACCTTCATGGTGGACATCCTGCGGAGACACTAGTCTTTGTGGCGTTCTGAGAAAACACTAGTCTGTGGGACATCCTGGGCAGACAGAAGTCTTTTCGCCAATCTAGACTGACACTAGTCTTTGTGGCATTCTGAGAATACACTAGTCTTTGTGGCATTATGAGTATACACTAGTCTTTGTGGCATTCTGAGAATACACTAGTCTTTGTGGCATTCTGAGTATACACTAGTCTTTGTGGCATTCTGAGAATACACTAGTCTTTGTGGCATTCTGAGTATACACTAGTCTTTGTGGCATTCTGAAAAATACACTAGTCTTTGTGGCATTATGAGTATACACTAGTCTTTGTGGCATTCTGAGTATACACTAGTCTTTGTGGCATTCTGAGAATACACTAGTCTTTGTGGCATTATGAGTATACACTAGTCTTTGTGGCATTCTGAGAATACACTAGTCTTTGTGGCATTATGAGTATACACTAGTCTTTGTGGCATTCTGAGTATACACTAGTCTTTGTGGCATTCTGAGAATACACTAGTCTTTGTGGCATTCTGAGAAGACACAAGTCTTTGTGGCATTCTGACAAGACACTAGTATGTGTGACATCCTGGGCAGACAGAGGTCTTTTCGGCAATCTAGACAGACAATAGTCTTTGTGCCATTCTGAGAATACACTAGTCTTTGTGGCATTCTGAGAAGACATGAGTCAGTGGAACATCCTGGGCAGAGAGAAGTCTTTTCGGCAAACTAGACAGACACTAGGCCTTGTAACAGTCTGAGAATACGCCAGTCTTTCTGGCATTCTGAGAATACAATAGTCTTTCTGGCATTCTGAGAATACTCTAGTCTTTGTGGCATTCTGAGAATACTCTAGTCTGTGGGATATCCTGGGCAGACAGAAGTCTATTCGACAATCTACACAGACACTAGTCTTTGTGACATTCTGAGAAGAAACTAGGCTTTCTGGCATTCTGAGAAGGTTCTGGTTTGTGGGACATTCTGGGCTGACAGAAGTCTTTTCAGCAATCTAGACAAACACTAGTCTTTGTGGCATT
Organism: Cepaea hortensis; assembly: GCA_963921405.1. Taxonomy (NCBI): domain Eukaryota; kingdom Metazoa; phylum Mollusca; class Gastropoda; order Stylommatophora; family Helicidae; genus Cepaea; species Cepaea hortensis. The sequence goes on from OY992876.1 coordinate 234,367,178, forward strand.
CTGAGAAGACACCATTCTGGGGGATATCCTGGGCAGAAACTATTCTATGAGACATTCTGGGCAGACACTAGTCTGTGAGACATCGTGAAAAGACACTAATCTATGAGACACCTTGGACAGACACTATTCAACGAGTCACTTGTCAGTAAATGGAAATTGCGGAAGGTACCACTAAACGAAACAAATAACGCAATGACCCTAGTACGGCGATATATCGCCCATCTCTACAAATAGGATGTCACATTTGGCGATATATTATCCTTCCTTCCGTTAAATAAATTAACCTGTTTCAGATTGGTTCAATTCCTGTTGATGTTGCATTTGGGTGTACAATTTTTCCTTATAATAAGCATTTAAAATCCTGTGTATTTTGACTTCGTATTTGTTGCAATTATATCTATCATTTCTTGTAACCGAGTTTCCTTTTTCGCATAAGGCAGGTTGTTTACATTAAGCCCACCAACTGATATTCCTGACATGTCTTGTATGGATCACTTTATTATTTCACGGAACGTTTAATAAACATGAAAATCGAAAACATCCACACCCCTATAGTTGTCGTTCTATCACCTGTACCTCGGAAGATCCTGCCACGTTGCCAATTTCCTGTGTTATTCTTTCGCTTCTGGATCAGACACCGCTCAGAATGTGCCAAGTTTCAAACTTTGTAAGGCTAAAAATCAATTGTTCGAGCCAATGTGGCACACGGCCAAATCCGGCGAATCGATCTCCCGTGTTCAATGACTAGAACTTTGTGCGCTGGCTTCTAGCACAGGCTGCCTGCATCGAGTGTTTGATGAAGCGGTTTCTTCCTCTGCTTCTTCTTTCTGTTTTCTTAATTAACATGAAGGTTGTCTGTGAAAACGGCATGCCAACGGGGGAGTGTGGGACAGGGGTCGGGCTGGCTGGTGTGAAGTGTGTTGTAATTTTTGCGCATAAGGGACATTGATGGTGGAGTAATGGCGTGGTTGGCAGGGGACATTTGTGACATGTGGTAGGGGATGGCAGAAATGTGACGGGAGATGGCAGATGGCAGAAATGTGGCGGAAGATGGCAGATGGCAGAAATGTGGCAGGGGCATTAAATGGGAGAAATATTGTGGGGGATATTAGGTAGAAGACATGTGGATGGGAGACATGTGGCAGGGGACATTAGATGGGAAACATTTGGTGCGGAACATTAGATGGGAGACATATGGTGGGAGACATTTGTTGCGGAACATTAGATGGGAGACATGGTGGGGGACATTAGATGAGAGACATGTGGTGGGTGATATTAGGTAGGAGACATGTCGTGGGGGACAGTAGATGGGAGACATGTCGTGGGTGATATTAGGTAGGAGACATGTTTTGGGGGACAGTAGATGGGAAACATGTCGCGGGATACAGTAGATGGGAGACATGTGGCAGGGGACATTAGATGGGAAACATTTGGTGCAGAACATTAGATGGGAGACATATGGTGGGAGACATTCGTTGCGGAACATTAGATGGGAGACATATGGTGGGGGTCATTGGATGAGAGACATGTGGTGGGTATTAGATGAGAGACATGTGGTGGGTGATATTAGGTAGGAGACATGTCGTGGGGGACAGTAGATGGGAGACATGTGGTGGGTGATATTAGGTAGGAAACATGTTTTGGGGGACAGTAGATGGGAAACATGTGGCGGGATACAGTAGATGGGAGACGTGGCAGAGGACAGGAGATGGGAGACATGCGGTGGGAGACATTAGTTGGGAGACATGTGGCAAGGGACATTAGATGGGAGACATGTGGTGGGGGACAGTAGGTGGGAGACATGTGGCAGAGGACAGGAGATGGGAGACATATGGTGGGCGACATTAGTTGGGAGACATGTGGTAGGGGACATTAGATGGGAGACAGGTGGTGGGAGATGGCAGAAATGTGGTGGGGGATGGCAGATGACAGAAATATGGCAAGGGACATTAGATGGGAGACATGTGACAGGAGAAAATAGATCGCAGACACGTGACAGGAAACAATCACATTACTCAAGAGATCTGAGTGACGTATAACGTAACCAATCACATTACTCAAGAGATCCTAGGGATGTGTAATGCAACCAATCACATTACTCATTAGATCCTAGGGAAGTGTAATGCAACCAGTCACATTACTCATTAGATCCTATGGGCGTATGATGCAACCAATCACATTACGTATTAGATCCTAGGGGCCTGAGATGTAACCAATCACATCACCCAAGAGATCAGGGGCACGAGTGATCCAGCCAATCACATTACCCAAGAAATCAAGGGAAAGTGCGATATCAACAGAAACCATTATCATATGATAAACCAGGTTCCTTTTAAATCCTAGGTTGTCACCGAAACCTCTCAACCTCTTGAAATTTGCAACACACAAAATGTTTATCATCACAAAGAGCCTGTCATGAAGCTAGTGAGATAATGGTTCTTCAAACATTGAGGTCTCAATACAGAATCGTCTGCCGATACATTTTCTGGCCCGCCATTAAAAGTTGCCAGTACAGACAACAACACGGTGTAATAACAACTTTTATTAGTTAGTAAAAACAGCAACAACAACAAGATATTGCAAGATTTATTTCCTGGCATATTTCGCTGCCTCTCGTCAGGTGCATACTGCAGAGTTATATATTAAATAATAATACCTTGGCTATATTACTAATTACAAAGTCGTTGATATTGTTCGAAAATCCAGAACTTTACCCCACGGAAGTCTAACACTTAACAGGAAGTCCTTCTGTTTGCATTGCAAAGGCTGGAATCACCTGATAGATAATGCTTCGGTATATTTGAGCAATGGATTATTGTTCGTCGAATACAGCTTACGAAATACATCTTGTTGGTTAACGCTGTGATTGTTAATAAGCAAATGTTCCGTAATGGTCGAATTCAACCAGGGACTCCTGAAGACCGAGTAACTCTGTTCGGCTACTCGATTTGCTAATTATCCTTCCGTTCAACCCATTAAGCCACTTGGGCAGTTTGCACTTGGCGAGATGCAGCGAAATATGCCAGGTAAGAAATCGTGCAATATTTTATTTGTGGCGTCTGTGTTTTAATTCACCAAGGGAATACATTGTTTTGAACAACAACTCACTCACTCACTCACTCACTCACCCACCCACCCACTCACTCACTCACAAACAAGGAACCCAAGCCATCTCTTTTAACCCACAATGCCAACTGATTAAGACAACGAGAGGCAGTTCACAATAATCAGTGTGACAAACAATCTCTTTCTTTGCACGGAGTCCAATTTTCTACCCTGCTCGCATGTCAAGGCAGCAATACGGGGATGTGGGGGGAAACAGGGCAAAACTGGGACATCAGTGTGATAACGGACGCTTACAACCAGAGGCGTCACCCCGTGTGATGGGTGTCAAGCCCAGAGGGGGGGGGGTGGTGGAGGGGGTAATTCCTGCTGTGACAGCACCCCTTCTGCCTGCCTGCCTGTCTGCCTGCCTGCCTGCCTGTCTGTCTGCCTGTCTGTCTGTCTGTTTGTCTGTCTGTCTGTCTGTTTGTCGTTTCTGCTTTCAGCTTTAGTAATGTATATTTCATTAGCACATTCTGGAACGCGTCTTTTATGTGTTGTACGTTTGTTTATTTTTATCTTCTAGTAATTTAATTTTTACTACTTTTCTGATGTGTCGTTCTATCTATTATTCTGTCTTTCTATTCTTCAAATTGGCGCATAAACATAGGGGTATGGCACTCTGTGTCTGATGAGCTATATGGTTTGTAAAATGATCCTTTTTATTTAATTTCTTCATGTAAGTCTTCCTTAGCGTTGTCAAATGTCCCTGTTTTCCAGGACAGTCCCTATTTTATGAAATAATTCACAGTCCCGACAAATGCTTTCCAGACGTCTGGTTCAGCAACGAAGGATAGTATATCGCTAAATGTGAACTCCTATTTGGACAGAAGGACGATATATCGCAATACTAGGATCGTCATGTTATTTGTTTCGTTTCGTGGTATCTTCCGTAATTTTAATGCTCAGTGAATGGAAATGTACATGATTATACTTGCTCATATTTGAATGTGTACCACGTTTGGTACAAACCTACTTTTTGGTTGGAACAGAATTGGGTAATTAAATCTGACTGTTCCTAGATCTTTAGTTGGCAGAACTGTTTAACCTGTGTCAGAGATTAATAACCGAATAGCTCAAGCAAATATTGCATTTCACAAAATATAAAGTATCTTATGCAATAAGTGTATATCATTGAATGTCAGAAAATAGAGTACGACTGTGCCATGTCGTCTTGACAGATAGTAGTTTGTTACACTGTGTTTCAAACATTAAACAAAAAACAAAAATAGTTTACTTCAGACGAAAAGTAACATCTATACATCTTGAACAAGACAATGTTGGCACAGTGTGGTTTTGGTGAGCACCGCTTAACATTCGGCGCTAACATAAAACAGGTAGTATCGTCTACTGTGATAAGGTAGCTCAGTCATATCTGACAAATATTGACTTACAACATTCAGCGCTAACAGAAAGCAGTTAATACAATATTTTTTTTTTTTAAAGTTAGTACAAACTACTGTCATACGGTAGCTCAGTCAAATCTGACTAAAACCTGACTAACAACATTCAGCTCTAACAGAAAGCAGATAGTACCGTCTACTGTCATACCGGATCACAGTCATATCCGACTAAGACCTGACTAACAACAATCGGCGCTACGAGAAAGCAGGTAGTACCGTCTACAGTCATATGGCAGCTCAGTCATATCTAAGACTTGACACATGAAAGAGAGTAATGATATGTTATATAGAACCTGTATTGTTGCATGGCAGAATATAATGGGAAGTGAATGAACAAATTAGGAAGAGTTTGGAAGCAGTGGAGGGTGTTTTCGAAGACGAATGTTGCGAACATCTTGTACTGACAGAGTAAGTAACAACGCTTGCCTGAAAGAGGCTAACGAAAGCTGAAAGTTATATACATTTCAAGAGAGAGAGAGAGAGAGAGAGAGAGAGAGAGAGAGAGAGAGAGAGAGAGAGAGAGAGAGACAAACAGCTTTTGTTGGTCTTGTAATAAGAAGAGAGGCATTGGAAAACATCGTGACAATTGGACAAAATTCAGTGGGAGAAGATACACTAGCAGACGGTGAGAAATGATGCTGGATTACAGAGATACTGGCATGCAGGATTATCAGGAGTTGATCAGGAACACCAAAGACAGAAATTTGTGAACATAAGAAGGGTCTTCACATGAAAACCTTAAATGTTTTTTATTTGTTGGACAGACAGACAGACAGACAGACAGACAGACAGACAGACAGACAGATAGATAGATAGATAGATAGATAGATAGATAGATAGATAGATAGATAGATAGATAGATAGATAGATAGATAGATAGATATTAGACAGACAGACGGACGGACAGACGGACGGACAGACAGACAGACAGACAGACATACAGATACATAAATAGATAGAGAGAGAGAAAGAGAGAGAGAGAGAGAGAGAGAGAGAGAGAGAGAGAGAGAGAGAGAGAGAGAGAGAGAGAGAGAGAGAGAGAGAGAGTACGAACTCTATTTTCAAAGGGCCACAAATTGGGCACACATGTCCGTCTTACATTCAGCCCTTCCAGTCACTCATCTTTCGTACATAACTATTGATTGTGAATGTCACATTCACATAGAAAGACAATGGTTGTTGTGAACATAAACAATGCATATTACCTTGTTATGAGACAGGCAGGCAGGCATGCAGGCAGACAGGCAGGCACGCACGTCCACACACACACACACACACACACACACACACACACACACACACACACACATGTATAAACGCATAATACCTTCATACACACATTTATGCTTACATAATTTACACATACACTCTGATCGAGAGAGAGAGAGAGAGAGAGAACGCGAGAGAGAACGAGAAAGATAGAGAAAGACAGAAAGAGAGAGAGACAGAGAGAGAAAGAGAGAGAAAGAGAGAGAACGCAAGAGAGAACGAGAAAGAGAGAGAAAGAAAGAAAGAGAGAGAGAGAGAGAGAGAGAAAGAGAGAACGCTAGAGAGAAAGAGAAAGAGAGAGAGAGAGAAAGAAAGAAAGAAAGAAAGAGAGAGAAAGAGAGAGAATGCGAGAGAGAGAACGAGAAAGAGAGAGAAAGAAAGAGAGAGAGAGAGAGAGAGAGAGAGCGAGAGAGAGAGAGAGAGAGAGAGAGAGAGAGAGAGAGAGATGAACGATTTTCAACAACAACAAATGTATCCCCACAATTCTCAACACGTTCTCAGCACACAAAGTGCTGTTTCAATTATTCATACACTTGACACTTCTGTGGAGAAGGAATTACGGTCGCAATTCGTAATCCCGCATATCGCGTTCGAAACACAGCTGCAGGCAATTGGCAGCAGACCGCCTAACGTTGGTTTTCATACAATGTTATAACATCCGGTCATTTAGAAAGCTATGACAAACTACTGAACGTAAACTTGCTCAGGAATAAAAACAGCCCCCAAAAAATGCTGGGGTTGACTGCGATGTCCTGTAAAGGATATGCAACTAACTTTAACACTTGATACCAGCACGTGGATGGGCTGTGATGTTGCGATGTCACTAACTGTCATGAAATCACTATGGATTAACCATATGATGATAATACAGACAGTCTGATTCACGGCATGTTTTCAAGGCCACAATTGTTTTTAACCAGTACAGAAAAAACAAGTCAGATTAACAGCTGCAGTTGTTTACTAGGGGGGTCGGTGAGATGAATCAATACACCGTCCTTTGAAAATTCCCCACCAGTCGGGAAATTGTAGCCAGGTGGTTGAGACACGCGGGCTTGTTTGGTTGTCAGGACAGGAGGAGATAACTGTGAACAAAGAAAGACAACTCTTGCATTGATTAAACCAAGAGGACATAAGATTTCTGGAAATAGTTAGTGCCCCTGAAGACACCTGCGTGACATCAAAAGAACTTCACTAGAACACTCCCGGCTCTGTGTGACATAAACAAGACTTGTGTACGTCAGTGTAACTCAGACAGTTGACGTAGGCAGAAGTGATAGCTGGCTCGATCCGTGTTGAATAGAATCGCATGTGTTCGGTTTTGCTTAACATGTGTCTTTTATGGCAAATTGTGTATTCGATTCAGAGGTTGAGTCAGGACGGCATAAGGTATTTTAGAGATTGCATCTAGCTATAAATAATGTGGAATAGCTTAGTGATAGATATAGTTAGAACTATATCATAGTGTTGTTGCATTGTGATTAGGTAGTCAAGGAATATCAGCAACAATAGGCAGTCGCATTGTTTAGATTAACTAGTGTAAGACGGCAGGTGGCTCCGCTGATGGGGAATAGTGAAATGGGATGATATTTTGGGAGATTGGGGATGGGGAGAATGTCCAATGGTGGGATCTTCCAGTGAGGTCTGCTGGGGGTCTACACTTTGCATTTTGCTCTGTCCTGGTCTTAACCCACCTCAGACCTAAGTGAAGAGCTCCTCTGCCCATGACAGAGTTGGTTCACTGTCATGTATCTGAGTGAAACTGTCAACCTACCCCCATCTAATGGAGGTCAGGGACATGTGCTCTCACCAAGTCTATCGTTCTCTCTTTTACAGGTTCCCTTAGGTCACTCAAGTCACTGAGAATGGAGACCTTAGTGCAGGCAGTTATTCAGCAACTTTTGCACTGGGCCCATGATGAAAGGGGTTTCAAGGAACAATCGTGAGAGTATTTATCAATCGTCACACGTTAGCAGAATACTAGAGATTGGTTTTTCCGCATCATTTTGGAGAAGGAAAAATCGTGAGATTAATGTTTCAAACATCACATGTGAACAGAACAATAGAATTGTTTTTTTTTTACACCACATGGGAAAAGTTCAGTGGGTATTATGTTTTCACACGACAGGTGAAAAGACTAATAGGGACTGTTTTCCCACTTCACCTGGGAATAGAACAGTATAAACTGATTATGAAGTTATTAAAACAGTGATCTTGTGAGCAGTAGAAACTTTAGATAGGAATTACATTTAGTTCAAGGAACAGTATTTTCGTGCCCTCACTAGACAAGGATGTTATAAGTCTCAGAACAATAGGGACATGTAATAACGGTGTGTGATCCAGGCAGGATCAGTGTCAAACTGTGACTAGGTATATAAGTGATCAAGCAGCGACCGGTGGAAGTCTACATCTAGCAGGAGGGAGACATCCCTTGGTGAGGTCAATGTGGACTGAATGAAGATGTGGTGTGATCCTTTCCGGGATGATGGGGCTGGGCTCTTCAGCTGCTTGGTCTGAGTCTGCACACACTAGAATATTCTACACACATTCTACACATTACACACACACACACTTCTCACACACATACTCTTTGCTTTAATAAATTATTTTGTATTTATTTGTTAGAGCTAGAGTTGTTGAGTATGTTGTGTTGGGGAAGAGTGAGAGGGGGCATGATCTAGGGGTGAGTTAGAGTAAGAAAGAGGTGTCGACAGATTGACGGAGTTTTGTAGACGGATTCTGGTGATTTCTCTAGGACAATAATATTGGGGTAATAAAAATGTGGTGTTGATTCCCCTCACTCCAGGGACGACACTAAAGTAAGAAAGGAAGGCTTACGACACTAACCCACAAATAAAATAATCCTGGCTTATATCGTTGATGTAATCATTACGTCTAGGAGGTTTCTCTGATGATGTCACAAATCCAAAACAATCTATTATCTTCATCATCAGTCAGGTGCCTTCTCCACGATGGAGGCTGGCTGCGACTCCAACGGCTTGATTGTAAATTCTGTCAGACTGCTGTTCGTTCATCTCCTCCCACTTGTATCGTTGTGTGCCTCTTGCTCGCTTGCCCTCAACCTTACCCTCCAGTATGGTTTTTATAAGAGTGTTATGTCTTTTAACGTGGCCGAAATATTTCACTTGCCTCTTTTATATTTCTTTCAACAACTCTCTTTTCATTTCCAGTATTTCTACAACCTCTGTATTTGATTGTTTTTGTTCCCACGAAACACGACATATTCTTCTGTATATCCACATCTCCAGGGCCTCTATTCGACTTTTTAATTGCATGTTCATTATTCAGGCTTTCGCGCCATATAGTGGTGATGAATATGGATAGAATTTAACAATCCTCATTTTAATGCATTGTTAATCTATATAGATGTTAATACTGATTTAATGATGTTGAAAGCCATTTTGGCATTTCCTATTCCCTTTTTGTGTTTCTGTTTCACCTCTGCAGTCATATGTTATTACATGTTCAAGATAGAAGAAACTTGTTACTTATTCTACTACCTCCATATTTACTGCGATGTGCATGAAAGGAGAAATGTGTTCTTAGTCTTTTTTATTTCTTTCATCAACTCAGTTTTCATTCCAAGTCTTTTTCTAGAAAATATGTATTTGATTGTTGTTGTTTATACATATTCTGTTTTCCACGAAATAAAACGTATTCTTCTCTATATCCACAGCTACAGGGACTCTATTCGACTTTCTAATAGCTCTCTTAGTGTTCTCTTGATTAATTTAAACACAGCCGGTTTTATGCAAACAGAAAGACTTAATTTTCAATCTGAGATTACCGTGGGAGATAACATACTCCAGATTCGAACAATGTTAGCGACTATGTGATTTAAGTTTTTCAGCCAAAGTATAATTCACACATTTGTGATATAAAAATCTGAAAGTCAGAACGGCCGAATGGATAAGAACTTAAACTTCCGGTGTGCTGATAGCGACGTAGCGGGTTCAACCCCTACACTGGTCAGCTGGACTAAAATTGTGACTTCTCGTTCTTGATATGGGGACAGTTCATAAATAAACACACGGTTATAGTTTGGCGCTCACAGAAGTAGAAGACAGAAATAGAGACTAGAGGAGGCACTTGAGCGCCAAACATGCCGTGACGTCTCTAGAGGAGGCACTAGAGCGCCAAACATGCCGTGAAGTCTCTAGAGGAGGCACTTGAGCGCCAAACATGCCGTGAAGTCTCTAGAGGAGGCACTTGAGCGCCAAACATGCCGTGACGTCTCTAGAGGAGGCACTTGAGCGCCAAACATGCCGTGACGTCTCTAGAGGAGGCACTAGAGCGCCAAACATGCCGTGACGTTTCTAGAGGAGGCACTAGAGCGCCAAACATGCCGTGACGTCTCCAGAGGAGGCACTAGAGCGCCAAACATGCCATGACGTCTCTAGAGGAGGCACTAGAGCGCCACACATGCCGTGACATCTCCAGAGGAGGCACTAGAGCGCCAAACATGCCGTGACATCTCTAGAGGAGGCACTAGAGCGCCAAACATGCCGTGAAGTCTCTAGAGGACACACTAGAGCGCCACACATGCCGTGACGTCTCTAGAGGACACACTAGAGCGCTACACATGCCGTGACGTCTCTAGAGGACACACTAGAGCGCTACACATGCCGTGACGTCTCTAGAGGAGGCACAAGAGCGCCAAACATGCCGTGACTTCTCTATAGGAGGCACTAGAGCGCCAAATATGCCGTGACGTCTCTAGAGGAGGCACTTGAGCGCCAAACATGCCGTGACGTCTCTAGAGGAGGCACTAGAGCGCCAAACATGCCGTGACGTCTCTAGAGGAGGCACTTGAGCGCCAAACATGCCGTGACGTCTCTAGAGGAGGCACTAGAGCGCCAAACATGCCGTGACGTCTCTAGAGGAGGCACTAGAGCGCCATACATGCCGTGACGTCTCTAGAGGAGGCACTTGAGCGCCAAACATGCCGTGACGTCTCTAGAGGAGGCACTAGAGCGGCACACATGCCGTGACGTCTCTAGAGGAGGCACTAGAGCGCCACACATGCCGTGAAGTCTCTAGAGGAGGCACTAGAGCGCCAAACATGCCGTAAAGTCTCTAGAGGAGGCACTAGAGCACCACACATGCCGTGAAGTCTCTAGAGGAGGCACTAGAGCGCCAAACATGCCGTGAAGTCTCTAGAGGAGGCACTAGAGCGCCACACATGCCGTGAAGTCTCTAGAGGAGGCACTAGAGCGCCAAACATGCCGTAAAGTCTCTAGAGGAGGCACTAGAGCGCCAAACATGCCGTGAAGTCTCTAGAGGAGGCACTAGAGCGCCAAACATGCCGGGACGTCTCTAGAGGAGGCACTAGAGCGCCAAACATGCCGTGACGTCTCTAGAGGAGGCACTAGAGCGCCAAACATGCCGTGAAGTCTCTAGAGGAGGCACTAGAGCGCCAAACATGCCGTGACGTCTCTAGAGGAGGCACTAGAGCGCCAAACATGCCGTGACGTCTCTAGAGGAGGCACTAGAGCGCCAAACATGCCGTGACGTCTCCAGAGGAGGCACTAGAGCGCCACACATGCCGTGACGTCTCCAGAGGAGGCACTAGAGCGCCAAACATGCCGTGACGTCTCTAGAGGAGGCACTAGAGCGCCACACATGCCGTGAAGTCTCTAGAGGAGGCACTAGAGCGCCACACATGCCGTGAAGTCTCTAGAGGAGGCACTAGAGCGCCACACATGCCGTGTAGTCTCTAGAGGAGGCACTAGAGCGCCACACATGCCGTGAAGTCTCTAGAGGAGGCACTAGAGCGCCACACATGCCGTGACGTCTCTAGAGGAGGCACTAGAGCGCCAAACATGCCGTGAAGTCTCTAGAGGAGGCACTAGAGCGCCAAACATGCCGTGACGTCTCTAGAGGAGGCACTAGAGCGCCAAACATGCCGTGAAGTCTCTACTTCTTTCTTCTACTTCTATGATCCCCAAACAACACACCTGTCTTTATTTATGAACTGTCTTGGTGGTCTCAAAGAGCCCCCCAATTGGTATTGACTTGGGGACGTAAATTACAAGTACCTCAGAAGTCGGAGTGGGGTCGTTTGATGACGAGGTACACTGGTAAAAGGGAATGCTAGCAAACGTAACAATCAAACCAGCGTGGACTATGGTAGAATTAAAAGCGAGTGAAGGAACAATATTTTAACTGTAGTATGCAATTGATGCAGCGATTTTGATTTCGATTTCGATTCTACCATTATCCCTACTCATTTCAACCTCAGAAGAGAAGTTATATTAGGGTCCATCCCTGGCTCAGATTAATAATCCTGTGACAGAGTCAGCCACAGATAGCATATTAATTTGAAGGCGATTGCTGCTCAAAGTGGGTAATGGCTACGTATGCAGCGAAATGTGCCAGGCAATAAATCGTGCAGTATATTGTCTATGGTTTCTGTATTTAGCTACCAATGAAGAAAATTTTGTGCAATAAGTCATTGTTCTTGAAAGTAAGAGAGTTCTTGCATGTTACATAGAACCAATTCTAACAAACGGCTGCGACTCTGGACAATTAATAAACAGGCGAAACAATAATCCACGGAAGCCTTGGAGATATGGTTTTGTGGAAGAGTGCTGAAAATTAATTGGACAGCCAAAATGAGCAATCTGGTCATTTTGAGGGAAGCTGAGTCGCAAAGACAACTTATCACAAACATCAGAAAGAGGCAATCATCAATTTATGGGCACGTTATGAGACGGCAAAAACTGGAGCATGTTGTGACAACTGGAAAGATTTTAGGAAATAGAGATAGAGGAAGACAGCGGGAGAAGAATATTGACAGTCTTGTGTCATGGCACGGAAGAGAGTCAACACACGAATGGATCCATGCCGTCGGGGATCGCAATTTGGGGAGAAGCATGATCGTCCACGCCAGCCGGCAAAACACTGGATGATGATGATGATTTAGATATCATGAATGCTGTGGGACGACAATTTCACGCCTGTACTCGTCGTCCGCCAAGAGATGAAGAGACTGATCACCGATTCGTCCCTGAACTCAGGCCTACAAACTATGATGGTCCTAACACATCATAGGTTCGCAGCGTGTTCATGCTACAGAACTCGTTTTGTAAATATTCAGAATAAACCCTCAAGACCCGCCTGCCCAACATCGCCAGGTACTATAGGCGGTTAGTTAAACAGTTCAAAGTTATTCGCATATCCTTTACATGACGTCGCAGTCAACCCAGCATAGTTTTATGTTGTTTGTAATCTCTTGGCAAGTTTAGGTTCAGTAGTTTGCCATTGCTTTCTGAACGACCGGCACCCATACCTGTTAGTAAAAAAAACCAACGCAAGGCGGTCTGTTGTCAAATCGCCCATAGCTATGTTTTGAACGCGGTATGCAGGAATACGAACAGAGCCCGTAACGCCTTCGCCATGGACCCGGCACTATAGGTAGTAGATGATAGTGTTTTATGACAGTGTTTTATGACAGCGTTTTATGACAGTTTTTTATGACAGTGTTTTATGACAGTGTTTTATGACAGTGTTTTATGACAGCGTTTTATGACAGTGTTTTACGACAGTGTGATATGACAGTGTTTTATGACAGGGTTTTATGACAGTGTTTTTATGACAGTGTGATATGACAGTGTTTTATGACAGGATTTTATGACAGTGTTTTATGACAGCGTTTTATGACAGTGTGATATGACAGTATTTTATGACAGGGTTTTATGACAGTGTTTTTATGACAGTGTGATATGACAGTGTTTTATGACAAGGTTTTATGACAGTGTTTTATGACAGCGATTTATGACAGTGTGATATGACAGTGTTTTATGACAGTGTTTTATGACAGTGTGATATGACAGTGTTTTATGACAGGGTTTTATGACAGTGTGATATGACAGTTTTTATGACAGTGTGATATGACAGTGTTTTATGACAGTGTTTTATGACAGTGTTTTATGACAGCGTTTTATGACAGTGTGATATGACAGTGTTTTTATGACAGTGTTTTATGACAGTGTGATATGACAGTGTTTTATGACAGTGTTTTTGACAGTGTTTTTATGACAGTGTCTTATGACAGTGTGATATGACAGTGTTTTTGACAGTGTTTTTATGACAGCGTTTTATGACAGAGATAGGACAGACGTCATCGCGACTCCCTTTGACGTAGCATAGTAGTATGTAAGATCATGGACAGAAATAGAGAATTATATATGTCTGTTGCAAGACACCCTTGTCCCGAAGGCGGCACTTAATCTGAAATAAAAACGCGAAGAATAAAATGCTGTAGTCTTGCTTAACTGCAACATTTTGGGAATAATGTGGGTAGAACAATTTTCCTCTCAGCATGGATAAAAACACAATAAATGAAGGATAAGAAAGGAAACATGTTGCAGAAAGACGACAGTTAATTTTTAACGTCGTGAAACTGACCAGATTTTATGGACATGTTCATGAAAACGGATCCTCTAAGAAGAAATAACGTATTGAACTAAAACAAAAAACAAGACTAAAAGGAAAGAAGGAACGAAGGAATTTTATTTCCAAAGGGTAAGGAACGGCGTCATCATCATCAGGTGCCACGCCGATAAGCATGGGCGGTCGTGTTTCACCATTTTACACGATCACTAGAGTCGTGGATCAGCTCTGTATTCTTGTCTCGACCATGCCATGTGGTCAAGCCATACAGATAGTTACTTTTCTGCTTACCCTTTGTTCTTTTCCTCTCTTTTTCTCTAAGTCTTGCCAGTTGTCACCAAGTTCTCTAGTTTATTTATTTTCATAACGTATGGTAAAAAAAAAAACGTTTGCTGTCTACGTCTATTTTCTCCAATAACTTTACGGTTTTCATTGTCCTCTTGTAGTACTTGTATGTCTGACTCTCCATGATATTCTTGGTATTTTCCACAAAAACTACATTTCCACTGCCAGTGTCGTGTTTCTTAGAAATTAAGACCTACCCCAAAAATAAAACCTAACACGATTTTTCATGATGATTTTAATATAAGCCCTATCCCATTTATAAGCCCTAGTTAAGATGGTCAGCTAGAATGAGAGACTTGTTGCCGAATGGCCATTCGGAATACAGACACCACCGATGCGCATTTGATAATGAACGGATGTGGTTCATAATTAGACACAACACTCGTGTGAAATAAAGATGCAGGAATGACTTCTTATCTACTGACTCTTCATATTGCAATAAACAAACCATTCAAGGACCATTTGGGCACAGAAATCAACGACTAAACTGAAAATAGAATGTAGAGAAATGAGAGTGGAAACTTTCTGAAGCCTAGTTTGCAGGAGGTCGTGACTTGGGTGAAGAAATCATAGGATAAAATCAAGGTACTTGATTCACCCCAAACAAACGTCACCAGCTATATTTAGGGTCACCAGCTATATTTAGCAATGACGATGATCTCCTCTGTGTTCGGGTACAGTTCATGTCAGTGCGTTTAAATTTCCCCCACAGTGTTTCTTTGGGCTTTGGCAACCGTTTCTGTGTGTGTGTGTGTGTGTGTGTGTGTGTGTGTGTGTGTGTGTGTGTGTGTGTGTGTGTGTGTGTGTGTCTGTCTGTCTCATCATGAGTTTTCTGGAACTGGCAGCAGCAGCAGCTGTTCACGACAAGCCAGAGAAGCGTTGCCTTTTCTGCAGCAGCATCATGGCATCTGACATTCTGCTAGACACTGTTCTCATAATCATGTCATCATGGTGCTATCGCTGACTGAGCGTCAGGACAGGTGGGAGATGCCGACGACGACGACATTCACCCTGTATGTCGGCAGGACATCCTCCCGCTGAGACAAGGCGCACATGGCTGCAAGGCCTCGCGTCTCCCGTACAGACAGATCATCATCATTCTTTTCGTATACTGCTGGTCTCAAGGGTTGGCAAGCATTTCATTTGGCCAGTTACAGTTGGGGCGGGAGATGTCGCCGAGAGCAACTGTTGCACACCGATAAAATTGCGCACCGAGCTACGGCGCAACACAGGGAACTCCTGGATGTGACGTCATACTCTGGGATTCCGTTTGTTTGGGGTGAATTAAGGCAAAAGTACCAAAATCAATGTCAGCTGTGTTAACAATGCACCACGAGCGGGCTACATGGACAAGAAATGCTCATTTAAGGAAATCTTTATTGCTGGACATGTGAGACTGGGACCAGTGGTTCTGCCGGAGATGGAGCGTAAACAATTCAAAGCAGAATTGGGGATATGGAGAGTCATGACGATGTTATAGAAGAAGAAGACATGACTGTATTTGATTAAATGTAGATTTTTGTAAATGAATAAATTTAGATTTTTGTGTCTGGGAAGTAAAATAATTTAAACATCATCCGAACATTGTTTTCATTATTTTCGGAGAAACACGGTAGATGTTTTTCAGATTGCCTGCTCATAGTCCACTTTTCACATTCTTACAAAAGTGCAGGCTCTATGTAGCACTTCAACTCTGTTTTTCATTGCAGATTACATCTTTTTAATGGTCAGTATGATTTGCATCTTGCAAAATTCTACTTTTGCCATAGCGATTCTGGTTCTAATCTCTTCAAAGCACCCCCTGCCAGATATGACTATTCCGAGATACTTGTACCGATTCACTTGTTTAAGAATATTATCAATTACCCGTTTATTACATTGTAGTATTCCTTTCTTCATACTGACCACCATAATCTGTGTCTTCTTACAATTTAATCCTAACCCAGTAATTGAGCGCTGTACACTGTCTTTACAGCAACAAGTCAGAAGAAACTACAATAAATGATAGCTACAGTGGTTGTAGAGAGTGAAAAAAAATAATTGACCTTAGCTTGAATAATAGAAAGACAGAAGTCATGGAGGTATCAAAGGGACAGATTGCGTTTAAATTAACAATTAAAGTAAATAATGATATTTAGGCACATGGATAAAATGAGATGAAAGATGCATCACAGAGTTAAAGAACAGAATAGGACAAGACAAACAAAAATAAAATTACATTCTATCAAATGAAGAACATTTTGCAATAGGTTGGTGCCATTGGAAGTTAGAAGAAGAGTTCTTGCATGTTACATAGAACCAGTTTTAACATACGGTTAATTAGTTAGTTAGTCACAGATCATCCTCATTGCACATCGAACCATGCAGTCCATAAGTGCTCGGATCCCCTCCTCAGCAAATCCCGCAGCGTGTAGCGGCTAACAACACCAGTTCTGTGTTGGTTTATCAATTTCTTTGGCTTCCTGCGTAGTGTTCTTGTTTGGCACACCTTTTTTAACGTGCTCTTCTCGCAGTCTGACCATGGTTGTAGATTCACAGTCATCAATCACTTGGTTCTCACAAAAGTCTTACTTCTTGTAGAGCTTTCAGAATGTCAGCCTGGTCCATGGCGCGTCCGCCCTCCACATTAGCCTTATCTGCGAGCTTCTCAGCCCTTCATTAACTGATTAACATACGGCTGCGAGTCGTGAACAATTAGTAAACAGGCGAAAACATCCACGAAAGCCTTGGAGATGTGGTTTTATAGAAGAATAGTGAAAATTAATTGTATAGCCAAAATGATCAATCTGGGTATTATGAGGAAGGCTAAGTTCCAAAGACAAGTTATCACAAACATCAGAAAGAAACAGTCATTTTTTACCACATTATGAGAAGACAAAAACTGGAACATGTTGTGACAACCGGAAATATTTGTGGAAAGAGATTCGGGAAGACAGCCTGAGAAAATATTTGATAGTTTTGTCGTGGCACGGAATGGAGTCAAAACATGAATTAATCCATGCCCACGGGGATCGCAATGTGTGGAGATCATGATCGCCTACTCCAGCAAGCAAGGCACTGGATGATGACGATGAAGGAACGTGGTTAAGGACAGCACGACAGTGTGACACTCGACTTCAAGAAGGAATCACGCTGAAACAACAATACAAAAGAAGTGAATATAGTCGTTAAAGGCTGGAGGATCGCCTTTATTGCACCTGGTTTTATTCTATAATGGTTCAGTCTCTTTCCACAGGGCTGCCTGCTGAAAGCGTCGTCACACAAAGTATGAACTCCCTAGTTCCAGCGACGACCCCCCCCCCCCCCCCCAGGAGTCGCCGAGAAAACTGCACCCGTAAACAGAATGGCTAAATCCAGAATCGAACCCACGACCTTCATAACTTGAGACAGGCGGTTTAACCAACATTAAAAAGTAGAATACTTTACTGAAAAAAAGGTACTCACCACAACAGCCCTGCCCAGTCTCGTGAATATATCGTCCACACACACAGAACCTTGTGAAAATTGTTGTCCACACACGAATCGTCTCGTAAACTGACAATGCGATCCTTTTCAAACTCTTAAATGGACACCACAGACTTTTAGTCTCGAAAATGGAGCAGTCTAAACAATGTCAGCCACGTAAATAAGGTTGTTAAAACTTTCTGAATCTACTAAACAGCCTGACTTACAAAACAAGCTTAGCGTACTCCGCAGCTCAGCTGTGGAACAATATTCCACAAGAAATCAAAGACATCACCAATCCCTATACATATAATCGCAAATTATTCGAACACTATCTCTGTACAGATTACCTTCCCCCTTAATAATAATAATAATAATAATAATAATAATAATAATAATAATAATAATCATAATAATAATAATAATAATAATAAAACCCTAGTATAACAGCCAATCCCCGTTTGGTAGACAGTATGTTCCCCATAGCTAATAACAACTGCCACATCATTTATTCATTTTAGTGAGTATTTATTGTTTAATGTTTCCCATGCCTTTATAATGCATATATTTTATGTTGTTGTTCTCAGTTATCCTCGCATAATGTGTGGATAAAATAATGTATGAAAGAGAGTGATAGAAGGGCACAATGTAGGACAGGCCTGCGTGCCCAATTCTTATCCCTTTAAAAATAAAGTTCGTTCGTTCGTTCGTTCGTTACTTATAGCAGGTAATAACAGGTATATGAGTTACCTGACTTTAGTGACCTACAGCAAGTACTATAGTCTGTTTACTTTTGTCTGCCCCAATATAAAATTCCATATCTCAGTAATCAACTGAGGGAAAATGATGAGATTTAACATATCATTATCATTATGTCGACCCAACAAAAAATTACTTGTTCTGGAGATTGTACTGCAGATTTGAATGTTTGTTTATATGCGGTATATAATTTACTGGTCAGAGATTAAGTCCACATTTTTAAATGTATTACACCTTCAGCTAGACACATTTGCGCTTTTTTCAAAATTTCCTCGTGTTACACGTTATGGGCGATGTTAAATGGGAGTGTTCAGAGGTGTCGTCGTAATTAGAGTCCTTTCGTGAAACGTGATTATTTTATGAATCTTACCATTTATCGCAAACATCGGAATGTGTGAATATTTTTCAATGGGATTGATTGTGAAATTTTGTACACTTCAAAGCATCGCTATGAAGTTGTACACATATTTTTGTCAAGAAGATGATCGCAGGAAGCTGTTTCATACTGTTACAAATCCCGAAAGAAGAACAGTGCATGCATTGGGTTTGAGTAAACGGTCATTTCGTCGATGGGTGCAAGAATCTGGAATGAAACCAACACGCAATAAGCAAATCAAAATCAAATCAAATCAAATCAACTTTATTTTGCAAAGGTAGGTAGAAAGGCAATTGTAGACAGCTTTGACAAGGATGTCATAAGGCGAGCTATTATATAAATGCTGGATGCCAAAGAAGAGTGTAAGAAAACTTAGGGCGTGGTTGAGAAAGAACAATAACATAGATTTATCCAAAACAACTTTGTGGAAAATTATCAGGACATTAGGCTTCACTTTTAGAAAGTACAAGGGAGGTAGAAATATCCTTTGCGAGCAACCGCGTTTAGGAGCCATTAGAAGCAGATACCTATGTGAAATAAGGAAAATGCGCAAAGATGAGACGTGGATCAATGCGCACTACACAAGTGAAAAGGAATGGTAATCAGTGGATGGAAAGACAAAGCGATATGTGCCCAGTAGTAAAGGACAGCGTATGGTCATAGCCTATGCTGGTAGTACTCATAATGGCTTACTACAGAATGCTGGACTCGTGTTCGTATCAAAGCATACAGACAATATGGATTATCATAATGAGATGAATGATAATGTATTTAGAGATTGGCTCGAGAATACAGTACTTCCATCCCTTGATAGACCGTCTTGTCTAATCATGGAGAATGCATCATGTTACAATGTTGTTGCCCAAGAAGACAGAATACCTACGGCATCGAGAACAAAGGAAACAATAAAGATATGGCTCCGAAGGAAAAATATACCATTTCCAGAAACATATTTCAAGCTACAGTTGTTGTCCCTTGTAAAACAGGCGCAAAAAAAGCAACAAATATCAAATCGACAAGTTGATAGAAGAGCATGGCCATAGGTGCTTGAGACTTCCGCCGTATCATTCTCATTTAAACCCTATAGAACTTGTGTGGGCTAAAATTAAAGGACAGGTGGCAGCTGACAATACTACATTCAAATTGTCTGACGTCAAGATACTAATCCAGTCCGCGCTATTAAATATTAATAAAAGTTACTGGAAAAAATGTGAGGACCATGTATTAAAAGAGGAAGAGGACTATTGGAGAAAGGATGGATTGAATTTTATGCAACCGAGAGCAGTCATCAACCTACTGGAGTCGTCCGACACAGATTAAGGTCTGGGCAGATCACAGACCTTAATCCGCGTGCCCACTTACTGGGATATTTTGCTCCAACTATTCAGACAAATTGCAGGCCCTAAACATAAAAGCATCAGCACAATGTCAATGGCAACAGTTTGTATTCCACAGTGATGAATTTTCAATTCCGCAAGCCCTCAGCAGTGACAAACAACTGGTAGTGAAAAAAACAACAACACTAAACGCATTGAATACCAACATAAGAGTTAATATTGCTGTGGAAACTGACATAGTGTGGCATTCCAAGAAACGTAAGAACAAACCCGTTGTCAAATGAGGGGACAACACACGAACATACGAATCAATCTATAAACTTCAATGAAAAGAGGGCCAACAGCTGACAACTATTTTCATAGTGCAAAACAGGTAATAATCATGTTCCGTCTCTGACCGGCAAACAGCAGAGTAGACACTCTTTCACGAAGACTCAAAGCGGGTCTGTCATACATGTGAACGTGTGAAAGAACTACACAGACAGCTGAACAGATCCTTAAAAATTGACACATGCTGACTAAATTGCGGTATCATGTCTGGTCACTCTATACGCAAATTAACGCACAGCTATTTGGAAGCTTTCACGAACTCAATATAAACAGCTAAATGCATCCTAGTAACATGACTCCTTGTGTACACATTAATAACCAGCAGCTGAAGAAACAGGAAGGAAATGAAAAATAAGATAAGAAATATATTCCTTCTACTTTCCTGTCAATGTACACATTATTTACCCCATGCCTCTGTAAATTCTCTGTCTTTACTAATATTACACATTGCACCCCTCTCGGGATTCTCCGTGGTGAAGTGGTCAAGCCGTCTGACTCGGGCTACAAAGGTTGTGTGTTCGATTCCGGGCCGCGTCCTTTATTTCACGAGTGCATTTTTTCGGAGACTCCCGAGGGTCGTCGCTGGAGCTACGGAGTTCGTGCTTTGTGCGACGCTTTCTTCGCTACTGAAAAATCCTGAGCCGTATGGGATAAAAACCCTGTGCAAAGCGACTTTTTCTTTATTGCACCCACTCCCATACGAATCTGGCTACGCCTTGTACTTATGTCGTTACCCGAAATGACGTGCTTTACTGTAAAGCTAGTTTGCTAGCATGAATTCACTACATTTTCGCTAAAACATCAAAGAAATGTCGCCGCTTTCGATGATTTAAGTTGCCTTTGGACCTATCAAAGACATATTCCTTGGGTGGCGGTAAATATAAGACGGTAGGAAAACTTTCATAATGATGCAACAGACAGTTTTAATAAAACTTGATCGTGAATGAAGACATTCTTTTCTGAACAGACTATAACTACTAAGTGCATCTGTTACCTGACTTTAGTTACCTACAGTAGGTACTACAAAGTACATCTGTTACCTGACTTTAGTTGCCTACAGTAAGTACTTTAAAGTGTATCTGTTACCTGACTTTAGGGACCTATAGTAGGTACTGCTAAGTAAACGTTGTGTGTTGAACGCCTTCATCAGCACACACAAACAAAAGAGACACTGATGCGACTATATTTAACAAACCATAAAAGAGGCATTTGCTGAGATCCTGGTTACGTCTAAACCAGTGTTTCCCAACGTGGGGCCCACGCCCCACAGGGGGGCAATTTGACTGTTAAGGGGGGCAATTCGAAAATGGAAGAAATCGGCTGAATATAACAAAACAGGGAGACTTGAGACTGAAGTTAACTAAATTGGAACCTGACATAAGATCTCTTTGCAGCAAGCATCAAGAGCAAGGATCTCACTAAATTTAAATAATAAATAATTACTAATAATTAAAATAATATAGAAAAATCTTTCATTAAAATTATTTTGTACTTGAATTTCAGTTCTCCATTATATGTTTTGAAAATTTACTTACTGTGTTTGCTCAATAATTACCTAGTGATTTCTTCCTAAAACCTATCATTCAAGTTTCTTTAGTGAACATTTCAATTTTTGAATATTAAAAATAATGTATATGTTGAGGGGGGGGGGGGCATGGGGCGGGGGAGGGGGGCAATATGAATTTTAGAAAGGCTTAAGTGGGGCACGGTACAAAAAAGGTTGGGAAACACTGGTCTAAACTGTATCTTCTGTGTCTATGGAATGATCTAAACCAGTGGTTCTCAACCAGTGGGGAATTCCTCCAAAGAGGGGAATTTTAGGGTTTCGGGGGTGGGGGAGGGGTGGGGTGGGGTGGGGGGATAAAACCACAGATTGGCAGGCTCAAAATGGCTTCGGCCACAATATAGTGCTTTTCTATTGAGCGTTTTGTTTGTTGTTTGATGAAGTACAATTTTCTGGCATCCTGGTGTCGTGTATTAAGTGACAATTCTGTCACGTTTTAACTGTTTGTTTATTGTAATATTATTAATGTGGTGCGTTAATAAAATATTGTGACTTTTGAGACTGACAATTTTGGAAAGGAGGGAATTCGTCTTCTTTCGTTCGCTGAAAAGGGGGAGGGGGGCGTATGACATCCTGACATATGATGAAAGGGTGCATGGGCCAAATAAAAAGTTGAGAACCACTGGTCTAAACCCTATCTGCCTCGTTTATGGGATGGTCTAAACTTTATCTGCCTCGTGTAGGGGACGGTCTAAACCTTATCTGCCTCGTTTATGGGATGGTGTAAATTATAAATGGTGTTAACTGTTAAAGTTTGCAGAAACGATAATGATCCATCCGCACAAGCCTATTTTGTGCAAACAGAAAGATATGATAGTCAATGTAAAATTACCATGGTAAACAACTGATATTACTGTGCAAACAAGTGTATATTTCAGCTTGAACGATGAATCTAATTATTTTACTCTACGTTGTGTGACAGCTGCAGTAAGTACCTGACGAGATGCAGCGAAATGTGCCAGGCAATAAATCGTACTATATATGGTGTGTGTCTTCGTTATTCAAATTGAACGTAAACTTGCCCAAGAATCACGAACAGCCACACATTTTGGGGTTGACTGCTGCGCCCCTAAAGAATATGTAACTAACTTTTATAACTAGAAACAAGCGGCGTCAATTAGATACGGAAATAATTATTCGTCGCCTACAAGAGTGACAAAACCTAGTGGAACAAGTAAACAGGCATAGTGCCGATTATGGCTTAGATATATTAACACGCTGTCTGTCATCTACTGACTATAGTACCTTGCAATGTAGTACAGGGGGAAACTTGAGCCTGAGAAATTATAGCCGCCTGGCTAGTGCAGTCGCCGTGAACTGTGCAGGGCACTTATGCTCATGCAGACTCGTAAAACAAAAATCCATGCTCTTATACTGTGATATTTAAGAAACTAAATATAAACTCACAGTCTCGTAAATTAAAAACACCTCAGCTTCTATAGTCAAGTGCATGAACACATTGCATTCACTACGGACTCAGGGAGTATACTAAGTAAAATGGAGAAAGGCATGTTTCGTGTGGAATGGCTATCCTCGTTTCAGAGGTCACGGACTGTGAGAATTGTGTGGATATTTTGCTCTGGTCATGCTGGAGTGCGGGCGAATGAACAGACTGATGGGTTAGCAGGGAATGCACCTCTTGGTGGTAGACTATCTATGGACAAGGGAGAGACGGCCGAGCGCCTGTGGGGCCAGCTGGAGAAGGCGGGGGAACAGATTGAGAATCCGTGTGTGGAAAGAATGATATTTCGGGGGATCGGCAGGGGTTCTGGAAGAATCTCAAATCTGAGAGGGAGGACAAGGGGAACTTTCACTTAGATAGCGATGGAAACGATTAGTAGTATGATTCTTCGCTAGCCGCTGAACGAGCGAACGGAGCGCGTAAGGGAATGTCATGAGTGCAGTGATGTTGGTTCTTAGCTCAACTCAACAACATCTATGCTCTTAATATACCATGTATATGGCCCATGACAAATTCACCTATCTTGGCAGTGCTGTGTCACAAGCTGCCACAATTGATGACAAAGTAAATGCAAGAATCTCCGAGGCCAGCGCGGCCTTTGGCAGACTGTACAAGAATGTATGGGACAGAAATGGAATAAGCCTGCAAACAAAGCTGAAAGTCTATAAAGCAGTTGTATTATCCACACTGCTATATGCTTGTGAAACATGGGCTGTTTATCAGCGACATGCTAGGAAATTAAACCACTTCCACACAGTCTGCCTTAGGAAGCTATTGAAGATTAAATGACAAGACAAGATCCCAGACACTGAAGATCTAGAAAGAGCGTCCATGCCCAGCATCCACACTCTACTAATAAAAAATCAGATTCGCTGGTCACTTAACTCGTATGCCAGATCACAGACTCCCTAAACATAGTTGTTTTTTTTTACGACGAGCTGCGTTGTGGTAAACGCTTCCAAGGCGGCCAAAGGAAACGCGTTAAAGACACTCTGAAAATCTTACTGAAAGCTTTTGGAATTCATCTTGACACCTGGGAGACTGCTGCTAAAGATCGTAATTCGTGGCGTGCATCATTATATAAGGGTATAGTCACTTGTGAAGCAACCAGGACTGCAAGAGCTGTGAAGAAAAGGCTGGACAGAAAAACCACTGCAGGAAATCCTCCTCCAGAAACGTCAAGCATTCCTTGCCCATATTGTCAAAGAACATTTCGAGCCAAAATAGGCCAAATCAGCCATCTTAGAACTCACGGTTCCATACTTTCAACCCCACTGGATGAAATGAATGGTCATCATCATTCTTGATGGACAAACAGCAACACAACATAGGACCCATCTGAGCTCTGAACACCTCATATATATGACACATCTAAGCTTTTCAAATCTCTCTCTCTCTCTCTCTCTCTCTCTCTCTCTCTCTCTCTCTCTCTCTCTCTCTCTCTCTCTCTCTCTCTCTCTTCTCTCTCTCTCTTTCTCTCTCTCTCTCTCTCTCTCTCACACACACACACACACATACACACACGCATTCACGCACACATACAGACACAGACACACACACACATGACACATTCGGAAATCATATAAATCTAAGCTCGTACAACCTCGTAAATAAGACGGATCTAAGCCGTTAGTGTCTCGTACATAATCTACATCTAAGCTCAAACAATCTCTCAAATAAGATCAATCTAAGCTCCCTTTTTTGTTCGCATATCCTTTACAGGACATCGCTGTCAATATCAGCATCTTTTAGCTGATTGTTGATTTCTTGGCAAGATTACGCTCAGTAGTTTGCCATTGCTTTCTGAGCGACCCGCTCACATACCTCGTAAGTTACCGACGCGGAGAGAACCACTACCGATTCTCGCGCAACGCCACGTTACTTACGAGAGTATACAAGATTACGGTGGTGTTGTCAAGAATAAGAGCATTTCTGACTTCCAAGGTGCTGACCTCATCTGGCAGAGGACTGACGAGGACAAGGGCAAAGCCCTCTTTGAACGCTATCTTGAGCAGAGCAACCAGACAGACATGGGAGGCCGAAATCTGGCCAAGGAGGTCACCTCAGACAGATGCAAGGCCCAGAACACTTCGGATGAAGACACAGTGACAGTGAAAGAAATCAAGGCTGTAATTCGACGATCAAAAAACAGTGCTCCAGGTCCTGATGGCATAAGATACGACGACATAAATAGGTGTACCGACAATGAGCTAGAGAAACTAGCAGACATGTACAACAACAGTATAGGGAGTGCTAGCATCAAGGAGGAATGGTTACACAGCTATCTGATTCCCTTGCCGAAGCCTGACAAAGACCACAAAAAAATTCAGGGATATCGAATTATAACCATGCAGAATACAATAGGCAAGCTGCTGGAGAAGGTAATTGCCAGGAAGATATCAAGCCAGCTAGAGAGGCAAGGTGTTTTCCCACCTACCCTGGGTGGGTACCGTCCAAAATGAGAAATTTGGACCAATGCAGCAGTCTTTGCCCATGATGTCTATGAAGGTTTCCACTCAGGCATTGAAACCTTTGCTGCAGCGATTGATCTTGAGGACGCATACAACAGAGTACCATTGGATTTTTTAATGTTTCAGCTTCTTGAACTAAAAGTAAGTCCATTCCTCCTTAGTTGGATCGCTGCAGCCCTCTTCCAACGGAAAGTAGTTTTTAGATGTGGCAGTTGGACTTCGGAACCAACAACAATATATCCTGGCCTACCACAGGGATCACCATTATCTCCGGTACTGTTCAACGCCTACACGGTGAGAATCACCAGTGAGCAGATCACTGGACCGGGCAGGACATTGTCGTATGCCGATGATGTTTTAGTGTATCGTCAGGGTAAGGATAGAGAGCAGGTTGCTGTGGAACTACAAAACGAACTCAATCGCATAAGTATTTGGTGTGATGAAGCTGAGGCAATGGTCAACCCAACAAAGGCAACAGTGACTTGGTTCTCGTTGAATAATCATATTGTTAACACTCCAACACCAACTGTAATGCTGTGTTCAGAGACGGTGGAAAGAACGCAGGCAATGAATTACCTAGGGATACGGTTTGATCGAAGCCTTGCTTATAATGTGCACATAGACCAGGTAATAACAAAGGCCAAGCGGGGTTTGGCTGCGATGCGGGTGATGGCGGCAGCAAACTGTGAGCAGCGCCATTTATGTCTTCTGTACGAGGGGCTGGTCATGTCTGTTTTGGAGTATGCAATGGCAATCCTGACTCTCAGCCATAAGCAGATAGAAAGGATGGAAAGGATACAGAATGAAGCTATGCGCATTATTCTTGGATGTACAAGAGATAGCATGCAGGGCGATGCGCTACCTTCTTGATTTTCCAACCATTGAAGAGAGAATACAAGTTTGCAGGGCACGCGCCTACCTCAGAGTTAACGCAAACACACAACATCCACTGCATAGTGAAATTAGGAATGTGAAGGGCAGCAGGTTAAAAAGAGGACGGTCGTGGATGGGTCAAACCGAAGACATTCTTCAACACGTGTGTTCACTTGAGGACTTAGAACCTAACGAGGAGTGGGTGCAAGTGCCAACAGACTTCTGCACATCCTTTTCAGTTTGCATCCAACTAGATAGGAAATGCAGACAAGAAAATCCGGCTGCTGTGGAGGCTGAAGTACAAGCGTTGATTTTCGAGAATTCGCTAGACAGTGACGCGGTCATCTACACAGATGGGTCGGTCGTTCGACATGTGAGAAGCTCATGGGCCTTTACAGCTCGGGCAGGAGGGAGAATTGTGAAGGAGGATTCTGGTGCTTTCACTGAAACCACAAGTAGCCTGACCATGGAAGTCATGGCAGTAAGTAAAGCAATAACATGGCTCGAGACACAGACATTCACTAGACTAGGGCTTGTTTCCTTAGCGACTCAATGAACATGATCAAGAGGATAGAGGAGGGGTCGATCCGAAGAGAATGGTTGCTGCCTCTGGAGCGGTCTCGGCTGGCAAAGATTAGTTTCATCTTCGTGCCAAGGCATGCGGGAGTACAAGGAAATGAGCGGGCTGACAAGCTCGCAGGTGAGGCTTTTGTGGAGGGCGGACGCGCCATGGGCCAGGCTGACATTCTGAATGCTCTACGAGAAGTAAGACTTTTGCGAGAACCAAGTGATGACTGTGAATCTACAACAATGGCCAGACCGCTATAGCATCAAATTAAAAGAGGGGTGGCCAAACAAGAACACTACGCAGGAAGCCAAAGAAGATTGATAAACCAACACAGAACTAGCGTCGTTAGCCGCTACACGCTGTGGGATTTGCTGAGGAGGGGATCCGAGCACTTATGGACTGAATGGTTCGATGTGCAATGAGGATGATCTGTCGACTAACTAACTAACTAACAAGATTACGGAGAAAGTCGTGTAACCTCTTGACCAGGGAGACCGGCATCTAAGCTCCTACAATCTCGTAAAAAGATAAATCTAAACTTCTACAATCTCGCAAAAAAAAAAAAAAAAGAAGAAGGAAAACAACTTACATTTAAATTCCTGCAATCTCATATAAAAGACAAATGCTAGCTCATTCAGTCTCGTAACTAAGACGTCCACATTCCACCAGTCTCATACAGAGGTGCAAGCAAAAGGTATAAATAGAATGGCATAATCATGTCTGTCCCGTAAATAAGAATGTCTAGCCGCTCCAGCCTGGCCCGTATAATCTTGTGAACCTCGTAAATTAGATACGAAACCATCGTAGTGTCTCGTAAACAACGCAGCTACAACCGTGGTCATAGGATGGATGAGCTTTATAACCTTGTACATAGATCGTTTCAACTTTTCAACCTTGTACTTTGGCTTTGAACTTTTCAACCTAGTATTTAGACCTTTGAACTTTTTAACACTAAACTTGGTCCTTTGAGCTTTTTAACAT
The DNA here is from genome assembly GCA_963921405.1 of Cepaea hortensis. Classification (NCBI taxonomy): domain Eukaryota; kingdom Metazoa; phylum Mollusca; class Gastropoda; order Stylommatophora; family Helicidae; genus Cepaea; species Cepaea hortensis. The sequence goes on from OY992876.1 coordinate 234,395,874, forward strand.
GGTACTTAGACCTTTCAGCTTGTAAACATTGTACTTAAACCTTTGAACTGTTTAATGTTATACTTAGACCGTTGAGCTTTTAATTTTTGTTCTTTCACCTTTGAACTTTTAAATATTGTACTTAGACCTTCAAGTTTTCCAACTTTGTACTTAGACTGTTGAGCTTTTCAACTCTGCACTTACACCTTTAAGCTTTCCAACCTTGTACGTAGACATTTGAACTTTTCAACATTGTACTTAGATCTTTGACATTTTCAACCTCGTACTTAGATCTGTAAACTATTCAACCTTGTACCTATTAAACTTTTCAACCTTGTACATAGATCTATTCAACTTTTCAACCTTGTACACAGACCTTTCAACATTTCAACCTTGTACATAGACCTTTGAACTTTTCAACCGTAACATAGACCTTTGAACTTTTCAACCTTGTACTTAGAGATCTGAACTTTTCAACCTCGTACAATGACCTGGTAATGTAGCGGCTAGACGCTCACCTGCCATGCCGATGGACCTGGGTTCGACCCTCGACATGGCGATTTCCAATTTTTAGAAAATACCCGGGTTCCCAGCTCGACTCAGCCTACAACGGGTACAAGGAGAAGTCTTGGGAAGTAAAGGCGGCTAGCGAGACACTGGCCACATCAGCCACCGAGTGCCGTTTGGTCCCTACAAGTATGGGTCTAACACCATATGTCCGATACGTTTTAGGCCCGTGAACATGACCTTTGAGTTGACATGGACGGTGTCCATGATCTATTTACCAGTTCAACTCACAGACTGAGACGAACAACCCGAAATCTGCCTTCCTGAACAATACTTCTAGATAACATAAGTCTCATTGACATGCTAGCTAGACAACGTAAGCCTCATTGACATGCTAGCTAGACAACGTAAGCCTCATAAACAGGCTATATAGACAAGATTATTCTCATTATCATCATCCAGTGCCTTGCCGGCTGACGTGGTAGATTATGATTTTCCACAAATTACGATCTCCGACGTCATGGGTCAATTCGTGTTTTCACTCCCTTCCGTGCCTTGACAATAGACTGTCAAGATCTTCTCCTGCTGTCCTCCTCTATCACTCTTTCTGCAAATCTTTCCGGTTGTCACAACATGTTCCAGTTTTTGTCTTCTCATAACGTGGCCCAAAAACGATGTTTGCGACTCAGTTTCTCTTAAAACGTCTTGATTGCTCATTTTGGCTGTCCAATTAATTTTCAGCATTCTTCTATAAAACCACATCGCCAAGGCTTCCTGGGACTTTTTTTTCGCCTGTTTACTAATTATTCAGGATTCGCAGCCGTATGTTAAAGCTGGCCCTATGTATCATGCAAGAGCTCTTTTTCTAACTTTCATTCTCATGAACAGACTATATAGTGAAGGTAAACCTCATAAGCCTGCTTCGTGGCTTAGAGGTTATGACTTTTCTCCGTGATCTCGTATACTCTCGTCGGTAACGTGGTGACGGTGAGAATCAGCAGTGGTTCGAATCGCATCGGTAACTTACGGGGTATGTGAGCCGGCCGCTCGGAAAGCAATGGCAAACTACTGAGCGTAATCTTGCCAAGAAATAAACATACAGCTGAAAGATGCTGGTGTTGACAGCGATGTCCTGTAAAGGATATGAAAAACAAACAACAACTCATAAACAAGCTATATAGACAAAGTAAACATCATAACCACGCTATACAGTCAACGTAAGCTCATAAAACGCTAGCCACATAAACACACTATCTATACAACATCAGCCTCGTAAACACACTATCTATATAACATCAACCTCATAAACATATTATCTATACAACATCAGCCTCATAAACACGCTGTCTATACAACATCAGCCTCATAAACAGACTATCTATACAACATCAGCCTCATAAACACGCTGTCTATACAACATCAGCCTCATAAACACACTATCTATACAACATCAGCCTCGTAAACACACTATTTATACAGCATCTGTTTCATAAACACACTATCTATACAACATCAGCCTGATAAACACGATATTCAGACATGAGTCTCATTCACATGCTTTTTAGACATTATCAGCCTCATGTACACGCTATTTATATCAGCCTTACAAATTCAAATACATAACTTGACCTCATAAACACTCCATCTAGACAACATCAGCTTTATAAATACGCTATCTACACAACTTAAGCCTCATAAACACGCTAGCTAGACAATATCAGCCTTAAAATTACGCTATCTACACAACTCAAGCCTAATTATCATGCTACCTAGCCAATATCAGCTTCACTCACACGCTATTTATACATCATCAGCCTCATAAATATATCGAGGCAGCATTGCTAGCACCAGCCCTTCAGTCAACATGAGAAATATATCTACATTACAACGAAAATAAATAATAATATTGACAAACCAACAAACACGATACCTCCTTTATAAACGCGGTTCTTTCACAAAATAACCTCCACAGCGAAATATAACGTGCTATTCTCCAGCTATTCTACACAAGCATTTAAAACTACTAAACGCGGGGCATTTTCTCTATTTAAATACTAGAAAGTTCTTTTCTGCACGGGAATATATTTTGAAAAGGTCCCGCGATCATCGCATGCAGCCATTCCAGTGAGGAATTATCCATCCAGTCTTTCTGGTATGAAACTCGATTTGCTGTCTGGGAGGAGAGTGAGGCCATCATAAAACACTCCCCACAAGCGAATCAGAGGCGCGCGCGTGATGTGATGGACCGTTCCTGGCGCGTTCTCAGCGTTTCTTTTAGCGACAATGTTTGCTTCTCGTCTTCTATCGCTTCTGTCGTTACACTTCTCTTCCCGCTTTCTCGACCGTCCTCTATGTGGTTCCTGGCTTATATCTTTGTTGAGTATCGTTTTCGTTATGGCATTATCAATATTATCTAGCAGGCCTTTGCAGAACGCCGCACTCATCAATATGCGCCGTAAAGCTCTCTTTTCCTTCTATTTCTCCCGTCTCGTACACCCTCATGTAGGTCAGCATGGCCGAATGGATAAGAGCGCGTGTACTTAAACATCCGGAGTGCTGATGCCGAGGTAAGGGGTTCAACCCCTTACACCGGACAGTTGGACAAAAATGTTGACCTATCGCCCTTGACTTGGGAGACGTTAATTACAAGTACCTCTGAAGTCAGAATGGTTTCGCCTGATGGCGAGGGGCACTGGTAATAGGTAAAGCTAATCCACACGCAAAATTCTGTCCAGCACTACTGGAAGTAGTGTGTAAGGACTACACTTGAGTTCAAAGCGGGCGAGCGCAAAAAAAAAAAAAAAAAATATGTATTAAGTATCGTTTTTCGTTATGCGATCAATATTATCTAGCGGGTACTTTGCAGAAGGCAGCACTCACCAATATGCGCCGAAAGGCTCTTTATTTATTTTTCTATTTCTCCCGTCTCAGACAGCCTCATGCCCACGGCGTCTGTAATGTCCCGTGTCCATTGTCATGCCGGTCGACAGCTGCCCCTTGTGCCACCAGCCACGCCTTTCATCACTGTACTGTCCAAACCACAGTCATGATTTAAAAAAAAGAAAAAAAAAAAAAAAACAACAACAACGTGTTTTACAACCAAGAGGCTCGACTTCATTGTACTGGGTTTCATCCCATACGGATCGGTCTCTTTCCGCAGGACTGCCTGCCGAAAGCGTCGCACAAAGCGCGAACTCGGTAGCTCCAGCGACAACCCACAGGAGTCTCTGAGAAAACTGCATTCGTGAACAGAATTACGTAGCCCGGAATCGAACCCACAACCTTGGGAGCGTGAAGCAGACGGCGTGACCACATGGCCACGGAGACTCCCTGTCATTTTAAGCATGGCCAAAGTGTTTCAGTCTCCGAGACATGACGCTGTGAGACAGTTTTCTTCCATATTTAGATCTTCAAGAATGTCAATGATGGGTATGATTTCTAGTTTCTAAAATTTGCCAGAGCGTATACTACACGGCCTACAGATGGTTCTTTAACGAACGCCGCGTGCACCCAAACCCCCCAATTTTTCGCCATTATGGACTAAATATCACATGCACCAACTGCATGTAGAGCATTAGAGGGTAGAGGGTCTAATATAACTGCCTGATCTAGACAAACAATTGCCAGAGATAACTGTCCTTATTTGGATTCGAACCCGACACTTTCCGAATTGAGGTGGACTCCGCTCGCCAAAAGCATGCAGGTTTTAACTTGCCGTTAGAATTACAGAAGACACTAAATAAAACACCTATTCGCAATCTGCTAAATTAAACACTTTTCACGAAGCAAACATTCAAAACTCGGAAGAAAGTTAGAGGAAGACAAAAATAGAACATTATGGATAACCTATGTCATCATCGAGGGACGGCTGGCCGAGTGGCTAGAACGCCGGATTCTCCTTCGGGAGACCTAGGTTGGAATCCTCGGTAAGGTGTTGAGTTTTTTTCTGTCGGGGGCAAAATGAAAACTCTAACCTGCACAGTTCTCGCGACGACTGCACTAGCCAGGCGGCCTTAATTCCTCAGGTTCAAGACCCGCTGCCATACACCGCAAGGTCCTATATTGGCAGTAAATGATAGATTTTGACAGTTTATATTTTTTAAATGTCATCATCCTCGGAGCTATGGTGAAAGTTTATGAATGCAGTTCGGAATCCCTTATACCGGGTTCGAAACACAGTTGCGGCTGAATTGTACAGACCATGTGTTGCCCATGCAGCATGATCCCTCTCTCGGCCTGCCTAGTTTACTCCAAAGGAAAGGTAACGCCAATACATCTTGTACGAAGACCAGCCGCAGAAGCTGTCGGATCAGCAAAGCAGTGCTCTAACTGTTCGCCTGTCGGAGCTTTTATCCTAGACCAGTTACCAACCAAGGCTTAGGGCCTGGTCTACCCTGCCATGACATTTAGTCTTTAGGTTGCAATTCCTCGCACCAGGATAAGGCCTGCACCCTCCCAATTACGCTCCTCCGCCCGAAGCCTTTACGCACTTATGCAGTGTATTATTTCTACACCCATCCAACATTGTTATAACAGAATTACATGTTATTGTTAAATCTACTACACCCTCATAGAAAACGCAGAGCTTTTCTCATCGATGCCCAAGGAGACATATAGAATAGAGCCTTTGTCGATTTTCCAACTCCGTCTGTCTATCCCACGACTTGCTGAGAATGCTAAAAATGTCTCACGGCTTTTACGAGCGCTCCGTAATCAATATACAACGAGGAATGCATGAAAACAGACTGCGTGAGCACAAAGATCTCTATTGAATGACAGTCTTTCCATCGACATTCAGCCGCTGTGAATCAGCTGCCAAAGTTATAATTTTCATGCATTCGAATTCGACAAAATGTATGTTCGACATGCACACACAGTGATAAAATTATACCGCTGGCGTAATGCGTTAATATCAGAGTTGCCAGGCTGGTATTCGAAAACATAATAAAATTGAAAATCGAAGGAAAATGTTTTCGTACCTGGCCAGTTCTTGCTTCGTTCATTAGACTAATGGATTTATGAGCTGTTGTTAGTGTGTGTGTGTGTGTGTGTGTGTGTGTGTGTGTGTGTGTGTGTGTGTGATGTATGTGTATGTGGGTGCGTGTGTGTGTTTGTATATTTTTTGTGTGGCGTTTGTATGTTTTTGTATAGTGGTTTGAATGTTAGTTGTGTGTGTTTGTATGCTAGCAATGTGGTGTTTGTATGTTTGTGTGAGTTAGTGTGTGTGTGTGTGTGTGTGTGTATATAGTGTGTGTGTGCTATGCCTATGTTTTCTGTGTGGTGTTTGTATATCTCTTGTGTTGTGTTTGTATGTATGTTGTGTGATATTTGTATGATTAGTGCATGGCATTTGTATGTTTATTGTGTGATATGGTTATGTCTGTTATGTGGTGTTTTTATGTCTGTTAAGTGGTGTTTGTATGTCTCTTGTGTAGTGTTTGTATGTCTGTTGTGTGATGTTTGTATGTTTGTTGTGTGGTATATGTTTGATTAGGTATGATGTTTAAATGTCTCTTGTGTGGTGTTTGTATGTCTATTGTGTGACGTGTGTATGTTTTGTGTGTGGTGTTTGTATGTCTATTGTGGGGTGTTTGCATGTTTATTGTGTGGTGTTTGTATGTTTATTGTGTGGTGTTTGTATGTCTTTTGTTTGTGTTTGTATGTCTGTTGTGCGGTGTTTGTATGTCTGTTGTGTGATGTTTGAGTGTTTGTTGTATTGCGCTTGTATGTTTATTGTGTGGTGTTTGCACGTCTGTTTTGTGATGTTTGTATGTCTGTTGTGTGGCATTTGTATGTTTATTGTGTGATATTTAAATGTCTCTTGTGTGGTGTTTGTATGTTTACTGCGTCATGTTTGTGTGTTTATTGTGTGTTGTTTGTAAGTTTATTGTGTGGTGTTTGTATTTTATTGTGTTTGTATTTGTATATTTGTTGTGTGGTTTTTGTATGTTTGTTGTGTGGTGTTTGATTCTTTGTTGTATGGCGCTTGTATGTTCGTTGCACGGCGCTTGTATATTTGTTGTATGGTGCTTGTATATTTGTTGAATGGTGTTTGTATGGTTGTTGTATGGCGCTTAAATGCTTGTTGTATGGTGCTTGTATATTTGTTGAATGGTGTTTGTATGGTTGTTGTATGGCGCTTGAATGCTTGTTGTGTGGTGCTTGTATGTTTGTTGAATGGTGTTTGTATGGTTGTTGTATGGCGCTTGAATACTTGTTGTATGGTGCTTGTATATTTGTTGAATGGTGTTTGTATGGTTGTTGTATGGCGCTTGAATGCTTGTTGTATAGTGCTTGTATATTTGTTGAATGGCGCATGTATGTGTATTGTGTGGTAGTTGTATGTTTTTTGTGTGGTGTTTGTATGTTTGATTATGACGCTTGTAAGTTTGCTGTATTGTGTTTGTATGTTTGTTAAGTGGTGTTTGTATGTTATTGTATGGTGCTTATGTGTGTGTTGTACTGTGTTTGTATGTTTGTTAAGTGGTGTTTGTATGTTTATTGTATGGTGCTTGCATGTTTGTTTAAATGGTGTTTGTATGTTTGTTGTGTGGTCTTTGTATGTTTGTTTATGGCGCTTGTATGTTTGTTGTATGATGTTTGTATGTTTTATAAGTGGTGCTTGTATGTTTGTTGTGTGGTGTTTGTATGTTTTTTGTATGGTGTTTGTATGTTTGTTAAGTAGTGTTTATATGTTTGATTGCGTTGTGTTTGTATGTTTGTTGTGTGGTGTTTGTATGTTTGTTTATGGCGCTTGTATGTATGTTGTATGGTGTTTGTATGTTTGTTAAGTGGTGTTTGTATGTTTGATTGTGTGGTGTTTGTATGTTTGTTGTGTGGTGTTTGTATGCTTGTTTATGGCGCTTGTATGTTTGTTGTGTGTTGTTTGTATGTTTATTGTGTTGTACTTGTGTGTTTGTTGTGTAGTGCTTGTATAAGATACATTTATTATGTGGGGCGTGTATATTTGTTGTGTGATGCTTGTAAGTTTGTTGTATGTCGCTTATATATTTGTTGTGCGGTGCTTGTGTGTGTTGTTGTGTGGTGTTTGTATAGTTTTAGAGAGGTGCTTTTGATGCTGTGTTTGGACTCGTATTTATGTGATGTGTGTGGTGCTTTCTTCCGGTGCTGGTATGCTGGGTGTGTGGTATTGATAATTGTGATCTGTGGTGCTTGTGTGGTGTTTTTGTAGTAAATGTTTTGGCGATTATGTGGTGATTTCATGCTTGTTGTGTGGTGATTTTGTGGTATTTTTTATGCTTGTTGTGTGGTTAGTTAATCCTTGTGTAGTTATTATCACCCGAAATAAGATTTTCCGTTGTCCGTACAGACAGCTAAGAATATCATAGACAGCTAAGAATGCCATTTTTTTTTTTTTTTTTGCATATATTTTACAGGACATCGCTGTCAACACCAGCATCTTTCATCTGTATGTTGATTTCTTGGCAAGATTACGCTCAGTAGTTTGCCATTGCTTTTTGAGCGGCCGGCTCACATACCCCGTAAGTTACCGATGCGATTCGAACCACTGCTGATTCTCACCGTCATCACGTTACCCACGAGAGTATACGAGATTACGGAGAAAAGTCATAACCTCTAAGCCACGAAGCCGGCAAGAATGCCATAGACAACTAAAAATGCCATAGACCGATAAGAATGCCATTGACAGATAATAATCACATAGCTAAGAATGTTATGGACAATGAGATCCTGGCGATCACCTGAGAGGGCGAATCATGATGAGCCACGCTAATCGGCATGGCACAATATGATATAACGTGTACAGAAAATGGCACGTTGTACTGCCAGCACAGCCAGCAACATATCGTCAAAACTCGGAAAACAACCTAAGAAATAAATAAATAATTAGAAATCCACAACATGGAAATCTTGCCACGAAACATGGAATATAACCTCTTTGAAACTTGGACCTTATCCAAACCACTCTTACACAAAATCAACACCTAGCAGATAAGATACTTGAGGAGAGAGAGGTGGCAACTTAAGTATCCGAGACCGAATATGAAATTATGTTATCCGACAGACAGTGGGATCAACACCACGTATACTGAAAGATATAAAATTAAATGGTTTGGCCATCTCGTTAGAATGCAGCATCATGAACTATCAGCACTGGCTCTACGTCAAAGAAGATCTGCTACGAGAGAAGAGGTCGCTCGAGAAGAACATGGATTGAGGACATCAAAGACATAGTCTATGGTATATTGTTAATCAATCAATCATGTGCCATGCCGGAAAGCGTGGGCGGTCATGATTCGCCATTTCACTCGATCACCAGAGTCGTGGATCAGCTCAGTGTTCCTGTCTCGTCCATGCCATGTGGCCAAGCCATCCAGGTATTTTCCTCTCGGTCTTCCTCTTGGTCTGTTCCCTTCGATCTTGCCAGCTGTCACTAAGTTCTCCAGTCCATTTCTTCTCATAACATGTCCAAAAAATTTTGACTGTCTACGTCTAATTTCTCTAATCAATCTACGATTTTCATTTGTCTCTTGTAGTACTTGGTCATTGGTTTTTCTATTTGTCCATGGTATTCTTTGCATTTTCCTCAGAAACCACATTTCTGAAGCCATCAGATGTTTTTCAGCTTGACTGCACATTGTCCAAGTATCACATCCATACAAAAGAACAGGCTCTATGTATCCTCTCAACACTATTTTTCTCGTTTCAATTGACATCATTTTATTGGTCAGAATGTTTTTCATCTTGCTAAAGGCTACTTTCGCAATGGCGATTCTTGTTCTAATCTCTTCAAGGCATCTGCCATCAGATGTTATGACTGTTCCGAGATAATTGAACCGATTCACTTGTTGAAGATTATTCCCATTTACTTGTATATTACATTGTGGTACTTCGTTCTTCCTAGTGACGACCATAACCTGTGTCTTCCTACAATTTAATTCCAACCCCAGCTGCTCACTGTGTACAACCACAGCGTCTACTAATTGTTGCAGATCCTGTGCATTGTCTGCAATCAATACTGTATCATCTGCATATCTAATGTTATTTATGTTTCGTCCTCCAATGCTGATTCCATTTAGGTCTTCTACATTTCTGAAAATATTTTCACTGTATAGGGAAAAAAGATCTGGAGACATTACACATCCCTGCCTAACACATCTCTTAATAGGTTGGTATTGTCCTACTTCATTATCAATCCTTATGGCAGCTTGTTGTTTCCAATATATGTTTTTTATAAGTCTAATGTCTTTCCCATCAATTTGTAAATCTGCAAGCATATCCACAATGTTGACATGTCTAACTCTATCAAAAGCCTTTGTGTAGTCAATAAAGCAAAGATGTATATCCTTGTTTACTTCTAAAGCACGTTCAATAACTGTTCGCAGCATATACACAGCATTTACTGTACCCTTTCCTTCTACAAAACCACATTGTTCTTCCCCTATTTCAGGTTGTATTTTCTTCCTCACTCTTTGCATGATAATTCGTAACAAAATCTTTGTGATGTGACTCATTATACTAATTGTTCTATGTTGATCACATTCTAAGGCTCCTGATTTCTTTGGGATTGCAATAAATACAGAATTACATAATTCAGAAGGTATATCTCCAGTATCATATAATGTGTTCAGCAGTCTAGTGACTTGCTCTAGTCCAAATTCTTCTAGAGCTTTAATCATTTCTGTTGTGATGTTATCTGCACCGGGGGCCTTGCCAGCTTTCATATGCTTAAGAACATTTTGAACCTCCATCTTTAAAATTGCTGGTCCTTCATTGTTAAATCTAATAGTATACTGTTCCTCTCTGTTATCATTATACAGGTCTTTCACATAATCTGTCCATACATGTAGAATCTGATCTTTTTCTATTATGACTTTGCCATCTTTAGTTTTTAGACAGCCTGTTGATGTACTTGTTCTTTTATTAGTAAGTTCCTGAATTTTTTTGTGCACTAATTTGGTATTTTGACTGTTGTAAGCCATGATTCTTTTGCCTTCCTACATAATATTCTGACTTGTCTGTGAATTTCTTCATATTTGGCAGGATTATTTTTGTTGAGTCTTCTTGTTTCCATTAAGTGTAAAATTTCCTCAGTCATCCATTTCTTACGACCCACCTTCTTTAATTTTGGAATAGTTGTTTCTGCAGCCACATTGATTGAATTCTTTAACATTTCCCATTGATCATCCACATCCTGGAATAGGATCTCTAGATCAGACAATATTTCAAATCTGTTCTGTACTTCTATGTTGAATTTGTTTTGTATTTCCTTGTCATTACTCAATGTACACAAATCATATTTAGTGTTCCCTGTTGTATACTTGACTTTCTTCAACTTTATCCTCAATGTTCCTGTGAGTAGTCTGTGGTCACTATAACAATCAGCACTGGGAACTGTTTTTGCTACTGTTAGCGCGTTTCTAAATCTTCTGCTAATGAGAATGTAGTCAATCTGGTTTCTAATCCTGCTATCAGGACTCCTCCAGGTCCATAATCTTCTAGGGTGTTGCTTGAACCAGGTGTTTCCTACAATCATTTCCTGTTCTTTTGCCCACTCTACTAGTCTGTATCCTCTTTCATTTCTCTCTCCTAAACCATAGTTTCCTACTGTGTATCTATCCCCTTGATTTCCTACTTTTGCATTGAAGTCCCCTATTATGATGTTTATTTCTGAATTTTTACATTTCTTTAAGGCAGACTCTATGTCATTATAAAATTCCTCTACACTATCTTCACTGGACTCTCCTGTTGGGGCATATACTTGAATAACATTTATGTTAAAAGGTCTGCCACTCAATTTAACTAGTAAGGCCTTGTCCACGTCAATTTGGAAGCACTATACTCGAGTTTCGCTCTCGTTTGAGCTCATCAATAGTGCATATCCTTGACCGGACCCGGAAACAAACCCCGGATCACAGGCGTGTGAGGCGGGTGTGTAACCACTAGACCACGCGGTACACTCTAGACGCAACTAAATTCTCAAACTAGAATATCACAACGTCACCCATCGTAGGCTATAGCTCAACAAATCCAGAAACAGCCAAATAAATCAGTTCCAAGATTTGTATTTACCCTCTGTGAACTTATGCATCATTAATCACGTAGGTCAGCATGGCTGAATGGATAAGAACGTGTGTTCTTAAACATCCAGTGTGATTCCGATGTAAAGGTTCAACCCCTACACCGGACAGTTGAACTATAATGTTGACCTTGACTTTGGGACGTAAATTACAAGTATCTCAGAAGTCGGAGTGAGTTTGACGGATAGTCAGTGGCACTGTTAATAAGGAAAGATGATCCACACGCAAAGTGTGTCCAGGGCTCTAAAAGTAGAAGCACGTATATGGACTACGATTGAGTTCAAAGTGAGAGGAAAAACATGAACAGTCCTAGAAACACACAGGCGTAAAATCACATCATGTGACATTTGATGCGTAAAATAATAAGAAAAAACACAGCAGGAAAAACAAGAAGAGATAGAGAGACAAATGTGAAACTGAAAACAAGTGCAGGGATAACACCAATTACCGACTTTACATAACCCCCACAATTAAATAGAACGGAACAAGATCAACTAGCGGCTAGAGCAGTGGTTCTCAACTGGTTGGGAATTCCCCCCTAGGGGAAACCATTTTATGGTTTCCAGGGGGGGGGGGGGGGTTGGGGAAGTTAAGATTATTTCAAGATCGTATTAATACAAGAACCGATTGCTTGATATTGTTTTTCCCTTCTTACTATACGGTTCTGTACGTCTCACCCATCTAAAGTTCAATTTATAAAATACGTAGACCCACAAATCATGTTTTAGTATGTGCTATTAAATTTAGCTTCCATTATTACGTATACTGTGTAGGGGCAGGGGAGGGATTTTTAGCTAGGAAATAGGAAAGGGGGGAATGACGTTCTGAACATATGGTGAAGGGGACACGGGCCAAAAAAGGTTGAGAACCTCTGGGCTAGAGCGTTCTACGTGAGAACATTGGGATACAAGACGAAAGGATGACCCTGAATGAGTTGGCTGGATAGAGTCACAGAGAGAAGAAGAAATCGAATATGAGAGCACAAGCAACAGGGAGTCTCTGCAGCGGAATGGTTACACCACCCTTCCCGCGATCCGAAGGATGTCGGTTGGATTCCCGCTTATGTCGTCCGTTTCATGAGTGCAGTTTTCTCGGAGACTCCGGGGGGGGGGGGGGGAGGGGGGGTTGTTGCTGGAGCTACGGAGTTGGTGCTTTGGGCGACGATTTCTGCAGACCGCTCTGCGGGAAAAAGGTCGAGCCAAATGTGGTAAAACCCACGGGCAATGAAGTTGACCCTCTTGCATTTTAAGACCTTCCTAAACACGAAGCAACAAGCAAACGAAAAAGAGAAAGTTAATCTATCTTCTATCTGCGACGCAAGGATGTTCTTATGTAGGGCAAAAGAAGCAATGGCAAGCTACTGAGCGTAAACTTACCAAGAAATCACAAACAGTCAAATATTTCTGAGGCTTGACGTCGACGTCCAGTGAAAAATAAGCAGCTAACTTTATACAGGAACTTGCAAGTAAATATATTTTTTATCCAGTAGCGAAAATGTTAAACTATGCAAATTGCCTGAGGTCAAAGCGTTAATTATGTATTCCCAAGTGTCATAGCGTGATTAAGAAGTCGAGGCATGCGTGGACACATCTCTTCCGTTATGTAACAACACGTTGTCGGCGCTGTGCCTTACAGACAGTGCACGCGTTTCAACATTCCCCGACATCCCGGGCTATTCCCCGACATACTGGGCCGTTCCTTCCCCGACATACTGGACCGTTCCCCGACATACTGGGCCGTTCGTTCTCCGACATATGGGCCGTTCCCCGACATTCCGGGCCGTTCCTGGAAATCCCGGGCCGTTCCCCACCATCCAGGATTGTTCTCCGATATACCGGGCCGTTCCCTCCTGACATACCGGGCCGTTCCCTCCTGACATACCGGGCCGTTCCCTGACATAACGGGCCGTTCCTCGACATACCAGACCTGGGCCGTTCGTTCTCCGACATATCGGGATGTTCCCCGACATACTGGTTCGTTCCCCGACAAACAGGGCCGTTCTCCGATATACTAGGCCGTTCTACGACATACTGGGCCGTTGTGCGAAATACTGGACCGTTCCTCGATGTACTGGGCCGTTCGATCCCCGACATACAAGATCATTCCCTGACATACTGGGCCGTTCGTTCCCCGACATACTGGATAGTTCCCCTACAAACTGGGTCGTTCCACGACATACTGGACAGTTCCCCGACATACTGGACAGTTCGTTCCCCTATATACTGGGCCGTTCGTTTCCGGCATACTGGGGCTTTCGTTACCGACATACTGGGCCGTTCATCGACATCTTAGGGCGTTCGTTTCCCGAAATACTGGGCCGTTCGTTTCCTACACACTGGGCTGTTCCCCGACCTCTTGGGCCGTTCGTTCTCCGACATACCGGGTTGTTCCCCGACCTCTTTTTGGCCGTTCGTTCCCCGACATACTGGACCGTTCCCCGACATACTGGACCGTTCCCCGTCATACTTTACCGTTCCCCGACATACTGAGCCGTTCCCCGACATACTAGGCCGTTCCCGACATACTGGGCCATTAATTCCCCGACATACTGGGCCATTCGTTCTCCGACATATGGGCTGTTCCCCGACATTCCAGGCCGTTCCTGGAAATCCCGGGCCGTTCCCCAACATCCAGGATTGTTCTCCGACATACCGGACCGTTCCCTCCTGACATACCGGGCCGTTCCCTCCTGACATACCGGGCCGTTCCCTGACATAACGGGCCGTTCCCTGACATAACGGGCCGTTCCTCGACATACCAGACCTGGGCCGTTCGTTCTCCGACATATCGGGATGTTCCCCGACATACTGGTTCGTTCCCCGACAAACAGGGCCGTTCTCCGATATACTAGGCCGTTCTACGACATACTGGGCCGTTGTGCGAAATACTGGGCCGTTCCCCGACGTACTGGGCCGTTCGATCCCCGACATACAAGATCGTTCCCTGACATACTGGGCCGTTCGTTCCCCGACATACTGGATAGTTCCCCTACAAACTGGGTCGTTCCACGACATACTGGACAGTTCCCCGACATACTGGACAGTTCCCCGACATACTGGACAGTTTGTTCCCCAATATACTGGGCCGTTCGTTTCCGACACACTGGGCTGTTCCCCGACCTCTTGGGCCGTTCGTTCTCCGACATACCGGGTTGTTCCCCGACCTCTTGGGCCGTTCGTTCCCCGACATACTGGACCGTTCCCCGACATACTGAACCGTTCCCCGTCATACTTTGCCGTTCCCCGACACACTGAGCCGTTCCCCGACATACTAGGCCGTTCCCGACATACTGGGCCATTAATTCCCCGACATACTGTGCCATTCCCTGACATACTGGGCCGTTCCCCGAAATACCGGGCCGTTAGTTCCCGATATACTGGGCCATTCCCCGACATCTCGGGCCGTTGCCCGACATACTGAGCCGTTCTTTCCCTTACATACCGGACTTTTCCCCGACATCCCAGGCCATTCCCCGACATCCCAAACTGGTTGCCGACATCCCGGGCTGTTCCCAGGCATCCCGGACTGTTCTCCGACCTCCCGGACTGTTCCCAGACATCCCGCGCCGTTCCCCGACATCCCGGGCTGTTCCCAGACATCCAATGCCGTTCCCTGACATTCCAGGCAGAGGGTTCGAAATCAGCTGCAGAGGGTCTGGAAGCAAACCGCCTTGCGTTTGTTTCAACGGTTTGAGCCTCGATAGTTGAAAAAGCAATGTACAAACTTAACGTGAAACACAAACAGCCAAAAAATGCTGGGGTCGAATGCAACCTTTTGTAAACGACGCGCAGCTAACATATTTAACACCATAATCACAGAAGATGGCAGATTAGACAGAGAAATCGAAATCAGATGTGAAATAGCTAGTGCTCTTACATATCAACTATCATCCATACTGAAACATACCCATGTCCGCAAATCAACATATTCACACCAACCCTATGCCACCAGTCTCAAACTTGGTCTTTATCCAAATCACAATCTCGCACAATCAACACCTGTGAGTGAGATGCCTGAGGAGAGCTGCCAACTTAACAATCCGAGACCGAATAAGAAATGATGTTATCAGACAGACAGTTGGATCAACACCTTGTGCCACCTGTATAGAAAGACAGATCAAGTGCTTTGGCCATGTCTTTAGAACGCAACACAATCAACTACCTTCAGTGGCCCTACATAAAAAATCATCTGCGAAGAGACCAAGAGGACGTCCAAGAAGAAAATGGATTGATGACATCAAAGACATTGTACAATCACACGAAATGACCCTATCCAGTGCTGCCCATCGGGCACTGGAGCGCAAATTATTCCTCCCCAAGACGCTTGACGGCAAAAATGGAAGATGATGATGCTGATGATGATGGATTGGGGAGAGGGGTTCTGCAACACCGTCCACTTGGAGAAGAAGATAGTAATGGTAGTCATAGTCGTAGTAGTAGCAGTAGTAGTAGTAGTAGTAGTAGTAGTAGTAGTAGTAGTAGTAGTAGTAGTAGTAGTAGTAGCAGTAGTAGTAGTTTAGTAGTAGTAGTAGTAGTAGTAGTAGTAGTAGTAGTAGTAGTAGTAGTAGTAGTAGTAGTAGTAGTAGAAGTAGTAGTAGTAGTAGTAGTAGTAGTAGTAGTAGTAGTAGTAGTAGTAGTAGTAGTAGTAGTAGTAGTAGTAGTAGTAGTAGTAGTAGTAACAGTAGCCGTTTCAGCAGCAGTAGTAGTAGTAATATGGGAAGAAGACGAAGAAGAAGAAGAAGAAGAAGAAGAAGAAGAAGAAGAAGAAGAAGAAGAAGAAGAAGAAGAAGAAGAAGAAGAAGAAGAAGAAGAAGAAGAAGAAGAAGAAGAAGAAGAAGAAGAAGAA
>OY992876.1:234417264-234544917 GCA_963921405.1 Cepaea hortensis
GATCTCATTGCTTGTTTTGGAGCGTGAAATATATGCTGGAAATGCCCAAGATGGAAGTTGTTATGTTCTTCCAATGTTGAGTTCGCAGTAAGTTTACAGGGTACGGATTACCACCTGAAAGTCAACATCACACACACAACGCTGAAGAAATACTTGTGGTGAACGAATCACGGTGCTACCACTATTACGAGCAACCGGCCATAACATCAAGAAGATGTTGAAGTTGAAACACAAGGGTCACCCTGAAAGGAGCTACCATGGCCTAACTGGTGGAATGAGTGTCGGGCGTGTCATGGCACTGTTACAGGAGCATGATGGGGACGACCCGTTGCTGTGAAGTTGGAACCGCGACTAACTGACTAACTAACTTCCCTCCTCTAGACAGATTCCATCCAAGCAACACGCTATCTTTCCGCGGGTAGGGTTTCCTTTCTTAACAATTTTGCCAAGTCCTTACGGCCTACTCTTTACGATTCCAACTGCCGTGAGATACCTAAACATCTTACATTGGGGCCTCCCGTTTTTCGTCCTTATCTTAGAAAGCTAGGTATCAAATCTCACTACCCAAGAGATCAAAGGGGCGTGTGATATCATTAGATACCCATGTTTATTTGAAAATTGCCTAGCCTATGCAATAATCGAATCCAAAACCTTTTGAACTTACGTTATCATCTCAGCCACATTGATACATCTAAAGATACTCAGGTTCACAACTGCAGTGCGAGTTTAGTACAATATGTAAACATCGATATATTTACATTTGTTATAGTTTAAACCTCGGCCAGCGTCTGTAGCGAAGGAATAGAAGAAGCGATTCTCAATCCCACATCCCGGTTTCAAAATCAGCTGCAGATGATTTGTATGCAGACCGCCCTGTGTTGATTTTTAACAATAGTATGAGCGTCGGTCGTTAAGAAAGCAGTGTCAAACTACTGAACGTAGACTTGTCTAGTAAATAGCAGATAAAAAAAGGTGGGGTTGATTGCAACGTCCTGTAAAAAGAACACGCAACTAACTTTCAACAAACGCCTCACAGGCGAGGGACACTGGTAATATGGAAAGCTAATCTACACACACAAATAAGTCCACTGCTACTTGATATATGGACTATGCTTGAGTTCAAAACAAGCAAGCATTAAAACTGTAACATCGTTACACGTAAATTTGTTACAGCTGAAAACTGGTCAGAAACTCGGGGAAGACAGAGGGAGAATACCCAAACCATCATAGTGAGTGTTTACACTCACGTGGGAATACATATTTGCAAGTAAGCAAACCTAACAAGACAGGTAATTCTCTAAATTAAAAACTCGACCAGACAGAAATTTGATTACGAACTCAAGGGACTTTGAATAAAAATTTGAATATTTTTCTCTGAGTTCAAAATATTGAGTTTTCCCCCCAGCTAACAGTTGTCCCCTTTTGTAAGCACTAGAAATATCAGAACAAATGCAGCGACCTATAGAAATTTGGTCGTGGATTCCCGCGCCTTTGTGCAAGATTTATTACCCATTGCAGAGATTAAACCAAATATAGATAAATAAATGAAAAAGTCTGGGCAGAATCAGTGAGAGGGAAAGATAAAAGGGTAATAGATATTTGTTGGTTTTCGGTAGAGCGTAACAAGAAGACGTTTATCATTATCACCACCACCACCACCACCATCATCATCATCATCATCATCATCATCATCATCATCATCATCATCATCATCATCATCATCATCATCATCATCATCATCATCATCATCATCATCATCATCATCATCATGACATTCTCAACATTCATCTATGTCCATGATAATCTCAACATTCGTCTGTGTCTACGATGTTCTCAATATTCGTCTCTGTCCACGATACTCTCAACATTCTACTCTGTACACGATATTATCAACATTCCTCTCTTTTCGTGACATTATCAACATTCTTCTCTGTCCACAACATTCTCAACATTTTTCTCTGTCCACGATATTCTCAACATTCTTCTCTGTCCACGATATTCTCAACATTCTTCTCTGTCCACGATATTCTCAACATTCTTCTCTGTCTACGTCATTATGAACATTCTTCTCTGTCCACGATATTCTCAACATTTTTCTCTGTCCAGATATTCTCGACATTCTTCTCCTTCTACGATATTCTCAACATTCTTCTCTGTCCACGATATTCTCAACATTCTTCTCTGTCCACGATATTCTCAACATTCTTCTCTGTCTACGCCATTATGAACATTCTTCTCTGTCGACGATATTCTCAACATTCTTCTCTGTCGACGATATTCTCAACATTCTTCTCTGTCCACGCCATTATGAACATTCTTCTCTGTCCACGATATTCTCAACATTCTTCTCTGTCCACGATATTCTCACCATTCTTCTCTGTCCACGATATTCTCAACATTCTTGTCTGTCTACGCCATTAAGAACATTCTTCTCTGTCGACGATATTCTCAACATTCTTCTCTGTCGACGATATTCTCAACATTCTTCTCTGTCCACGATATTCTCACCATTCTTCTCTGTCCACGATATTCTCAACATTCTTCTCTGTCCACGAGTTTCCCAGCATGCTTCTCTGTCCACGATATTCTCACCATTCTTCTCTGTCCTCGATATTCTCACCATTCTTCTCTGTCCACGATATTCTCAACATTCTTCTCTGTCCACGATATTCTCACCATTCTTCTCTGTCCACGATATTCTCAACATTCTTCTCTGTCTACGCCATTATGAACATTCTTCTCTGTCGACGATATTCTCAACATTCTTCTCTGTCGACGATATTCTCAACATTCTTCTCTGTCCACGCCATTATGAACATTCTTCTCTGTCCACGATATTCTCAACATTCTTCTCTGTCCACGATATTCTCACCATTCTTCTCTGTCCACGATATTCTCAACATTCTTGTCTGTCTACGCCATTATGAACATTCTTCTCTGTCGACGATATTCTCAACATTCTTCTCTGTCGACGATATTCTCAACATTCTTCTCTGTCCACGATATTCTCACCATTCTTCTCTGTCCACGATATTCTCAACATTCTTCTCTGTCCACGAGTTTCCCAGCATGCTTCTCTGTCCACGATATTCTCACCATTCTTCTCTGTCCTCGATATTCTCACCATTCTTCTCTGTCCACGATATTCTCAACATTCTTCTCTGTCCACGATATTCTCACCATTCTTCTCTGTCCACGATATTCTCAACATTCTTCTCTGTCTACGCCATTATGAACATTCTTCTCTGTCGACGATATTCTCAACATTCTTCTCTGTCGACGATATTCTCAACATTCTTCTCTGTCCACGATATTCTCACCATTCTTCTCTGTCCACGATATTCTCAACATTCTTCTCTGTCCACGAGTTTCCCAGCATTCTTCTCTGTCCACGATATTCTCACCATTTTTCTCTGTCCACGATATTCTCAACATTCTTCTCTGTCCACGATATTCTCACCATTCTTCTCTGTCCTCGATATTCTCACCATTCTTCTCTGTCCACGATATTCTCAACATTCTTCTCTGTCCACGATATTCTCACCATTCTTCTCTGTCCACGACATTCTCAACATTCTTCTCGGTCCACGAGAAGAATGTTGAGAATACGCAACATGTTTTTCTGTCCACGATATTCTCACCATTTTTCTCTGTCCACGATATTCTCACCATTCTTCTCTGTCCACGACATTCTCACTGTCAACCTTATTCTCAACATTCTTCTCAAAATCCACATCTCTTATGCCATAAATTCCTTCCCCATTGTCGTGAAATACTGAGAGTTAATGATTCCCAGATAGACGACTGTATAAACCGACTGCCCAGGTAGGAGAAGGGTTAACAAAGGAGAGACCAGGCGCATGTGTTTATAGGTCAAGACAGGAGAAGGGGCCGGCTAACCGCGCAGGTAAAAGGGTCGAGTGGAAAGATTCGTTTGGGACAAAGGCAGACAGCATTATTGGACAGCATATTGCGGTCTGGGTGAATGAATAACGGAAAAGTTCCAGTTCTGTAATTTTCCACTAAAAGGTGATAATGAAGTAGGGACTTGAGATGTCAAGCAAGGTCAAGGACTATGCGGCAGAGATGACCGATATAAAGAGGGTCAATTCTTTGTGTAAGTTTAGTGTGTGTTCCAAACTGACCTGAAGGAGATATGTTCTTGAGTGGGAATAGAAATACACGTCCCTAATGATGGAACATTCTTCTCTGTCGACGATATTCTCAACATTCTTCTCTGTCCACGCCATTATGAACATTCTTCTCTGTCCACGATATTCTCAACATTCTTCTCTGTCCACGATATTCTCACCATTCTTCTCTGTCCACGATATTCTCAACATTCTTGTCTGTCTACGCCATTATGAACATTCTTCTCTGTCGACGATATTCTCAACATTCTTCTCTGTCGACGATATTCTCAACATTCTTCTCTGTCCACGATATTCTCACCATTCTTCTCTGTCCACGATATTCTCAACATTCTTCTCTGTCCACGAGTTTCCCAGCATGCTTCTCTGTCCACGATATTCTCACCATTCTTCTCTGTCCTCGATATTCTCACCATTCTTCTCTGTCCACGATATTCTCAACATTCTTCTCTGTCCACGATATTCTCACCATTCTTCTCTGTCCACGATATTCTCAACATTCTTCTCTGTCTACGCCATTATGAACATTCTTCTCTGTCGACGATATTCTCAACATTCTTCTCTGTCGACGATATTCTCAACATTCTTCTCTGTCCACGATATTCTCACCATTCTTCTCTGTCCACGATATTCTCAACATTCTTCTCTGTCCACGAGTTTCCCAGCATTCTTCTCTGTCCACGATATTCTCACCATTTTTCTCTGTCCACGATATTCTCAACATTCTTCTCTGTCCACGATATTCTCACCATTCTTCTCTGTCCTCGATATTCTCACCATTCTTCTCTGTCCACGATATTCTCAACATTCTTCTCTGTCCACGATATTCTCACCATTCTTCTCTGTCCACGACATTCTCAACATTCTTCTCGGTCCACGAGAAGAATGTTGAGAATACGCAACATGTTTTTCTGTCCACGATATTCTCACCATTTTTCTCTGTCCACGATATTCTCACCATTCTTCTCTGTCCACGACATTCTCACTGTCAACCTTATTCTCAACATTCTTCTCAAAATCCACATCTCTTATGCCATAAATTCCTTCCCCATTGTCGTGAAATACTGAGAGTTAATGATTCCCAGATAGACGACTGTATAAACCGACTGCCCAGGTAGGAGAAGGGTTAACAAAGGAGAGACCAGGCGCATGTGTTTATAGGTCAAGACAGGAGAAGGGGCCGGCTAACCGCGCAGGTAAAAGGGTCGAGTGGAAAGATTCGTTTGGGACAAAGGCAGACAGCATTATTGGACAGCATATTGCGGTCTGGGTGAATGAATAACGGAAAAGTTCCAGTTCTGTAATTTTCCACTAAAAGGTGATAATGAAGTAGGGACTTGAGATGTCAAGCAAGGTCAAGGACTATGCGGCAGAGATGACCGATATAAAGAGGGTCAATTCTTTGTGTAAGTTTAGTGTGTGTTCCAAACTGACCTGAAGGAGATATGTTCTTGAGTGGGAATAGAAATACACGTCCCTAATGATGGAAAGAGGGGATAATAGTGTGTTATTCGCTAAGTGTTTTTTCAATTCCAAGAACATAGATGCCTAAATAAGGTATAAAGATATTAGATATAGTTTAGCATAGGAATATAGATGTGTGTGAATAGCAATTACCATTTCTTTCTATTTATGGATAGTTTAGACTTTGGTGAATTCATATGTCTTATGCGGATGTACTTCGGAAGCCTTATCATTATGGCTGGAGAAGGACACTTGCATAAGTAGTAGAAAGGGGCGGCTGCTTATCACTGGATTTGTTATACTTTTCCAGGTTCTACTCTCCTAGTGAAAGCAGAGACATGATGAAGAGTACTACATTAAACAACTAAAGTACATACGGAGAACCAAACAAACCTGAGAAAAAAAGGTTACGATGAAGAAAGAAATAAGTTAAAATAAATACAGAACACTGTATGCTCAAACGAATATAACTCTAAGGCCCTGAAAGAGAAGAGATGAAGAGGAATACCCTTGAGTAAACAAAGAAGAAAGAATAGACAATTAGAGACATTGATATTAATCTATAGACAATAGGAATAACTGTGACGAGGTGGCGGTTTTTTCGATGTTGGATATGCACCGTCATGAAACAGACTCGAGCGCAGTCATAAACTTACGGGACTTTTATTACGGTACAGTGACTCAGTGGTGAACAGTTTTTGTTTCATTCAATAACGGATTTACCATCAGATTCAAGCATACGGATAATCCCGGGTGAGCTCTGTCCTGTTTGATGTGCTGTCCTGTGATCTTGAAGAATGTATGGGCGAGAAGCCACACCGCTGATAGACATGCAGAGTTCTTTCTAACACCAACCATAGAACACCCTATCAACTACACTTACAAAATCCATACATACACCAGACATAGTTTTATTAATAAATCTTTTGTTTATTGTTGAAAGAAACTGTTGTCGGAGTATGTGTTGAGAGAATAACAGAGAGAGAGTGAAACCACTAGATATATGGAAGGGAAGACAGAAGAGAGGAGGGTAGACTAAAGTCAGGCAATAATCCCAACAGATAATAAGTTGAAGATGTACTTGTTGATTCCCACTCTCCTCTCGGGGAAGAACAGGACATAATTGGTGGAGCGAGCGGGGTAGGAAAAATACCCATACGACCTGGGCATAACAGGGCATATGCATAGAGGGGTACCTGCATGTTGGGACATACTGATTGGAATAAAAGAAAAAGAAGTATATATTGATGACTTTTAATGGAAGGACGTCCATTGGATATATGGTGCCATTACATTTATGGTAGAAACAGTTCATTAATGCTGGTGACTTTACAGTGAGAAAGTTCCAGACAGAGTGAATGTGGATAGGTGGTAAGACACATTACATACCTAGTCACACGGTCACACGTCTACATAAGTCTTTATCCTATATCTCCTCTTGTGGATGAGAGAGTGGTTGTGATGTACGGTGTGGTGTTGTAGATTAATAATAGTAGATAGGCATAGATTAAGGATATAGGTTCTAGGTAGATTATCTGTTTATAGTGAGTATTCTTTACTGCCTTGAGGTGTCTTTACGCAACGTGCTGACTTACCTGCTTTAACTATGGCAACTCCTAAAGTAACTACAGCCGAACTGAGGGCCAACGGGGAGGCAATTGGTTTAGCTGGGTCCGAGCTAACTGATTAGATCCAGGAAAGAGAGCGAGAGATTCGTCAAGCGGAACGAGAAGAGCGGAAGGCCGAGTTGGAAGTGAGAAGAATAGAGGTGGAGACCAAGCGACTGGAAATGGAACAAGAGGCCAAGAAAATGGACCAGGAGACCAAGCGACTAGAAATGGACCAGGAGACCAAGCGACTGGAAATGGAACAAGAGGCCAAGAAAATGGACCAGGAGACCAAGCGACTGGAAATGGAACAAGAGGCCAAGAAAATGGACCAGGAGACCAAGAAACTGGAAATGGAACAGACTGCCGGGAGACAAGAAATGGAACATGAATACCGCTTGAAAGAGTTAGAACTCAAGACACAAACTAAGGGTGAAATAGATGCAGCAGAAGGAAGTTCATCTTCACCTGGGGCAACATACATGAGTGGACAGGGTTACCATGCCATGAAGTTTCCCTTGGCGGTCTTTGATGAAAGTAAAGAGAAGATATACCAGTTTTTGGATCGGTTCGAGGCTATGGCAGTCGCTATGGGACTGGATAGAACCAGATGGGCTCTTAAATTATCCCAGTCTTTACGTGGTTCAGGGTACGAGGTCTACACACGCCTACCACCAGGACAGGAAAATCAGTATGAGGAATTGAAAGCCGCTTTGATGAAACATTATGAAGTCACAGCCCAAACGTATAGGAAGAAGTTTAGATCGTCTAGACGAGAGCCGGGAGAACTATTCGCCGCCTACAGTCTAAGGCTGAAATCCTATCTCCAGAAATGGATGGACTTGGCAGAATTCAAGAGGGATTATGAGAGTCTCGATGGTGGTCGACCAGATGCGAAAGCAAATGTCGAAACCTCTCAGAACCTTCTTGGGAGAACAAGGGGCGGAACGGATTGAGGCTGTGAATAAGCTGGCGGAAAGATTCGTGGAAGTACATGGTGAAACTGAGGAACTAAGTACACAAACCAAAGGTCAGGAGAAACCAGAGAAAAAGAAACCTAAAAACTGGGAAGGAGGAAAAATGGAACCTTATATAAAGCACACAGAGGAGAGTTCAGAGAAGGTGAAGGTAGGAACCCAGAGCACCTCGAATTCTCAAGCGAAACGACCGTGGTCTGAGAGGTGGTGTTCATTCTGCAAGGTACCATCGCATAACACGAAGGACTGCAGATCGAAACCTAAAAGTTCTTACTTCGCAGCATGCAAAGTGATTCCTACATCGGTGATCACAGACAAGGCTGAGGTCGGCGAAGGAGAAAGGAACAAAAAGGACACACGGAAACCTAGGAAAGGAACAGGGTATACACACTGCCAGTCGATAACACATAATACTGTGGACTGCAGATGCAAGGCAAACGATGCCAATTGCATAACCAACCTCGAGGAATCAAAAGAGGAAGGCAAGGAAACGGTCAAGGAGATGAAAGACACTCAGGACCAAGAGAGACCACCTGTGGTTGAACTGATTGAAGTCAATGGCCAGCAGGTTGCTTGTCTCTACGATACAGGTTTGGATGGGGAAGCGGTGGTGGACGCCAGCTTAGTAAGCCCAGACCAACTTACAGGGGAGACCATAGAGCTAAAGCCGGCAATGAGGAGTGCTGTTACCATGACGCTGCCAATCGCCAAGGTGGAGATTAAATCCAGGTACGTCACGGGCATTATTCCTGCGGCGGTATTAGCTGACTCCCTATTCCCAATGATCATTGGCACGAAATATGTCTTTTTGGGGATGCCGAAACAGCCAGCCCAAAAGGGAACAGTAACCAGGGGATGTCAGGGGAAGGAAAAAGAGGCAGAGACTCTATGCGACAATTCAGGGATAGGAGAATTGCATACTGCCCAGAGGAAGGATACTACGTTGCATCCTTGCTACAGGAAGCTGCAAAGAAGTGCTGAGCCACCAGAACGGGGACAGTACTTTCTGAAGAATCAACTACTCTATCGGAGAGCTGGGAGGGGAGATAACCTGCATGAGCAGTGGGTGGTTCCAGAGACCCACCGTCCTCACATTCTTCAGAGTGGACACATCATAGGCGAGAATCGACATATGGGTGTCAGAGAGACCTTGCAGCAAATATCCGGCCATTATTGCTGGCCAGGAATGACCGGAGATGTACGCCGGTGGGTGAAGTCTTGTTCGGAGTGCCAGAAAGCACCACCCAACAAGCGAATTAAGAGGAAACTAGCTCTTAAAGTGGAAGACAAAGTGGAATTGTGGAGTCCAGCAGAGACCAATATACTCCAAGTAGGATGGAAAGGACCTTATCCTGTGGAAAAGGTGGTGTCCAAGAACATCTACAAAATACGGATCGGGGAAGAGAAGAAAAATCTCCCTAGACATCTCATTAGGAAATATGAAGAGAGATCCGGGAGCAAAGCTTCGCACTTTATGGTGATGGCAGCCATTGGGACAAAGGTTACCAGTCCAGACGAAGACCAGAGATCGCCAGTACAACATAGGAGGACCTATGGGACAGTACGTGATAGGTCAGATTTACCCAACGACAGGAGGAGGGAAATCACAAGTCAGGGAAAGGACAAGAGTGAAAGTTTCACCGGTAACCAAGTTCAGAAGGGGTGGGTAACGTCGGGAAAAGCGAGAATTACCCAGGACTCCAACCGAAGATTGGCTGACCAGATACAATATCGCCCAAGATGGTCCTGGAAGCAAAAGTCCAGGAGGTTTGGGAAAGACGACTCGGTCCGACGAGGACGAGGCGGAATATCCCCAGAGGAAAAGCCGGGGGAAACCAAGAGGACATGGAAGCAGTGTTACAATCAGGATGGGACAATCCGTCTGTTTTGTGAGCCGTCGCTGACGCAAGTCGAAAGTAGGTCGACTGAACGTACAGGAGCGAGGAGCCAACACTAGTTTCAGTCGTGAGTAGTATAGTAGGGGGTCAATTAGAGCGCCTACTGGATAATGAGGTGAGCCACGTGAGGATCCAATCATATCATCAACACGTGATGTTAATAGCTACTTCGCAGAAGCTCAACGCACGGTGGATGTGATGGACGTTGTTGCTGCAACTGGACTTCACAGTGGAATACATTTTTGGTAAGGAAAATGTAGGAGCAGATTTATTATCCAGACATCTAGCTCCGGAGGAAGAAGATTAGGATTGTGGATCATGGGAATCAAACCTACAGTGAGAAAGATTCGACGCGGTCTAATCTCTTAAAGAGGGGGCTTATGTCGTGAAATACTGAGAGTTAATGATTCCCAGATAGACGACTGTATAAACCGACTGCCCAGGTAGGAGAAGGGTTAACAAAGGAGAGACCAGGCGCATGTGTTTATAGGTCAAGACAGGAGAAGGGGCCGGCTAACCGCGCAGGTAAAAGGGTCGAGTGGAAAGATTCGTTTGGGACAAAGGCAGACAGCATTATTGGACAGCATATTGCGGTCTGGGTGAATGAATAACGGAAAAGTTCCAGTTCTGTAATTTTCCACTAAAAGGTGATAATGAAGTAGGGACTTGAGATGTCAAGCAAGGTCAAGGACTATGCGGCAGAGATGACCGATATAAAGAGGGTCAATTCTTTGTGTAAGTTTAGTGTGTGTTCCAAACTGACCTGAAGGAGATATGTTCTTGAGTGGGAATAGAAATACACGTCCCTAATGATGGAAAGAGGGGATAATAGTGTGTTATTCGCTAAGTGTTTTTTTCAATTCCAAGAACATAGATGCCTAAATAAGGTATAAAGATATTAGATATAGTTTAGCATAGGAATATAGATGTGTGTGAATAGCAATTACCATTTCTTTCTATTTATGGATAGTTTAGACTTTGGTGAATTCATATGTCTTATGCGGATGTACTTCGGAAGCCTTATCATTATGGCTGGAGAAGGACACTTGCATAAGTAGTAGAAAGGGGCGGCTGCTTATCACTGGATTTGTTATACTTTTCCGGGTTCTACTCTCCTAGTGAAAGCAGAGACATGATGAAGAGTACTACATTAAACAACTAAAGTACATACGGAGAACCAAACAAACCTGAGAAAAAAAGGTTACGATGAAGAAAGAAATAAGTTAAAATAAATACAGAACACTGTATGCTCAAACGAATATAACTCTAAGGCCCTGAAAGAGAAGAGATGAAGAGGAATACCCTTGAGTAAACAAAGAAGAAAGAATAGACAATTAGAGACATTGATATTAATCTATAGACAATAGGAATAACTGTGACGAGGTGGCGGTTTTTTCGATGTTGGATATGCACCGTCATGAAACAGACTCGAGCGCAGTCATAAACTTACGGGACTTTTATTACGGTACAGTGACTCAGTGGTGAACAGTTTTTGTTTCATTCAATAACGGATTTACCATCAGATTCAAGCATACGGATAATCCCGGGTGAGCTCTGTCCTGTTTGATGTGCTGTCCTGTGATCTTGAAGAATGTATGGGCGAGAAGCCACACCGCTGATAGACATGCAGAGTTCTTTCTAACACCAACCATAGAACACCCTATCAACTACACTTACAAAATCCATACATACACCAGACATAGTTTTATTAATAAATCTTTTGTTTATTGTTGAAAGAAACTGTTGTCGGAGTATGTGTTGAGAGAATAACAGAGAGAGAGTGAAACCACTAGATATATGGAAGGGAAGACAGAAGAGAGGAGGGTAGACTAAAGTCAGGCAATAATCCCAACAGATAATAAGTTGAAGATGTACTTGTTGATTCCCACTCTCCTCTCGGGGAAGAACAGGACACCCATTTCACTACTCATGGTTCACAACTCACATCCATACAGACAAACATACCACACACATTTTTCTCATAATTTGTTTACATGCTAATTTAAAAAAAAAAATAACAACACGTATGCTTAATACAATAAACTATATAAAAACAAAACAACACACAATACATCAATTAAACAGAACAACCAATCTACAGAAAATTGCAAATAATTTCTCACAACAATTATATAGATAACAATTTACGAAACAATTAGCAGTATAACAACATACTGCTTAAAATTACCCATTCATTTCCTTTCCCCAGGTCGCCTGGAAGAAACGAAACAATTAATCAACGATCTTTTGTATAACAGACGTTTGTTATCTTGTTATCTCTGTGAAAATTGATCGAGACGGCGAGTGAAGAATACAGAAACACGCTCTACGAACAGAAATCCCATATATATAAGGAGACCAGTATATACGTGAAGGTTTCATTCGGTAAGAGAGTCTATGGGCCTTTGATACAGGGAGATTTTCAGGCTTTTTAGAAAATTAGGTGTAAAAACAAACAAACAAACAAACAAAAAACAGCTATTAAATACAAAGATGATGTCGAATTGCAACACTCACGGAATTGTGTTCAAGCAATTAGCTGTGTGTTAGGGCAAGCGTGTTTAGCTCGGTCTCAATTTAAAATTACCGTGGTAGACAATTCAAATTACTATGCAAATATGTGTGCTGTATATTTCAACTTCAAGTATTTATCACATTGCTTTATATTATGTTATGTGAATTGTGTAATATGTACCTGACAAGATGCAGCCAAATATGCCAAGCAATAAATCGCGGAACTTATTGTTTGTCTTTGCTATTCAATTTCACTACTGACAAAGATTAGTTTCATTTTCGTGCCATGGCATGCGGGTGTCCAAGGAAATTAGCCAGCTGACAGGCAGGCAGGTACGGCTACTGTAGAGGGCGGACGACCCATGGACCAGGTTGATATACTGAATGCTCTATGAGAAGTAAGTCGTTTGCTAGAACTAAGTGATGACTGTGAATCTACATCTATGTTCAGACTGCGAGAACAATAAGATAAAAGAGGTGTGGCCAAACAAGAACACTATGTAGGATGCCAAAGAAGATTAATAAACCAACAAAGAACTGGTGTCGTTAGCCGCTACACGCTGCGGGATTTACTGAGGAGGGGATCCGAGCACTTATGGACTAACCAACCAACCAACCAACCAACCAACCAACCAACTAACCAGTCAGCCAGCCAGCTAGCTAGCTAACTAACTAGCTAACTTACTTTTTTAGTTGCATGTCCCTCACAGGACGTAGCGGTCAACTCAAGCATTTTGGCTGTTCGTGATTCCTGGGCAAATTTTACGTTTAGTAATTTGCCATTGCTTTTTGAACAACCGGCACCTATTCCTTTTCGAAAAAACCCAGCACCGCTGTGTTTCGAACCCAGGTATAAGGGATTAAGAACTGCATCCGTAACACCTTCGCCACGGAGTATTAAGTAACTACGAGAAAACATTATTTTGAATAATACTCTTACTGCTTGGAATTAAATCCAAGCCAACGGCTTGGCAAGTTGGGACTTACTGCGATGCCACCGCCACTCCTTAACCACCATAAATTCCGACCAATACATGGGAAATGATTATACCAAACAGGATGCACTTTGATAGAGAAAAGTACCAACAAAAACCATAAAACCACTAACCACAGGCAATAAAACGATGAGAAACAATAGATGCCAGGAATAGAGATAACTAAAAAAGAACAACGTACAACCAAGAGTAAACGGAGAAACAATAGGAAAAAAGAAACACGAAACGACACTAAGACAGCGAGAAACAGATGTCAGTAGATACAAGAGATAGGGATGACAACTAAAATAGGAAAACATAGAGAGCATGTTATTTTAAATAAATAAATAAACATATAATTAAATACTAGCTATTAAAATAAAACAAACCATTGTAGGGAAAGGTACATCCAGTAGTAACGGAATAAGCATCGAGGATGTCGTTGGCGAAGGAAGGAATGGAAGATGATGCAATAGAAGAACCCTGCCTGTGGAAGTCGTCTAATGCATAAAAGACCAGGACAATTCATACCACCATAATTATAACCAACATCACTGAGGCTACTTTAAAAGGTTGAAAATTTCTTCTCTCTCCCCCCCCCCCCCCTCGCTTCCCCAACTGGATGGATGGATGGATGGATGGAAGGAGAAATGATTTCGAATTATATTTCACTAACCTCAAGGGTTACTATTGCGAAACAGCCAAGTGGGTAAATATAACAGCTGATTGAATTTGACCCAAATCCATAGTATCCTTTCCGGATTCCACTCGAGAATCTAGCATCACTGATTGCCAAGTCCCTTGTAAAAATAACAAGAACGTTAGATATGCCGAAGATGCAGACAATGAACACGATCTTCAACACTTAGTAGATATGAAAGGAATCACCATTGAGTAACATAACATCAATAACATGAGATCTGCGTGTGGTCCAATATTGACTGCAGACAATGAACAGGATCTACAACATTTAGTGGATATGAGAGGAATCACCATTGGGGGAATAACTTCAATAACATTAGATATGTGTATGATACAGTACTGATTGCAGACAATGAGCTGTATTTGCAACATTTAATAGATGCGATTGTTGCACACGGTGAACAAGTAGAGTTGGAAATAAATTGTAAGAAGACACAGATTGTGGTGGTCACTAGGAAGAAAGAAATACCACAATGTAATATAAGAATAAATCGGAATTTAATTTTCGTCGATAATTCGTCCGAAGACAATCGGCGAAATCCGAAACCGACGAAAACCGAAGCAATTATTTCCATACAAATCAATGTAAATCCAGCTCATTCGTTCTGGACACTCCAAAATACATACTAAAACACATTTTATGGTGAATAAATATAGTGTTAATACTATTTTTCTGCCCCAGACTTGTCCAAACTCGCACCTTAGCCCTACCTAGTAACACTGTGTATGCCAGTGCGCCTCTTGAATTTTTCAAATCATCCTCTGCTGAACTTTAAATCATTAAGTACACTAGTACTCGTCCCAGGAATTTTCTTAATGAGATCGGCATATAATAGTCTGGCCTTTTCACATATGATTGCTCTGGAACAGAATAGCCATCTAAGTGGTTTTGATTTATCCAAATTAATCATAACCGTTCGACATCTTCAATTGTTTTCGATCTCTGTGTAGTTAGCACATTCACTTCTTTCGTTACAGTAGCCTCCTTTATTGCTTCCTTTTTCGCCACATTGAAACTTCTCGTGGATGGCGATTTCAGCAATCATAATGCCACTCTCGTATTATTCAGTGATTTCCTTCTTCAACTCGATCGTGTTCCTGGCTTTCTTCTTCGAAGGGCTGCTGGTTCAGGAAACTGTCATTGGTCCCATGATGAAGCTAACAGGAAGGGATTAACTTATTAGCAAGTGATGCTCACACAACGAGAAACAACGCCAAACTGAGCAGAAGAACGCATGGGTCCCTTTGTTTTCGCAAAATTAGAAGTGAGGTCCCGTGGGCACGCCGACAAAATCCGAGGCAATCGACGAAAACCGAGACACATTTTTCTTTAAAAAAATCGACGAAAACTGAAATCGAAAAAAACCGAAGGCAAAGTAAACCGAGGTTTTGCTGTATTTTTAAACATGGGAATCGCGACAATTTTCTCGGAACAGTCATAATATCTGATGGTGTCTGCCTTGAAAAGATTAGAACAAGAATCGCTAAGGCAAAGGTAGCCTTTTGCAAGATGAAAAACATACTCACCAATAAAATGGTGTCAATTAAAACCAGGAAAGAGTGTTGAAGTGCTATATAGAACCTGCACTTATGTATGCGAGTTAAGCGTGGGCAATGATAAGAAAAGATGAAAAATATCTAATGGCAGTGGAAATACGGTTTCTGAGGAAAATGTCAAGAATAACATGTACAGACAGACGAACCAATTAGGAAGTCCTACAAGAGGCAAATGAAAACCTTAAATTGATTCGAGAAATTAGACACAGACAGTCAAACGTCATAAACTAGAGAACTTGGTGACAACTGGAAAATTAAGGGGAAAAGAACAAGAAGAGGCCAGAGAAGTACATATGGATGGCTTGAACACATGACATGGTCGAGACAAGAACACTGAGCTGTTCCACGACTCTGGTGATCGAGTGAGATGGTGAAACATGACCGCCCATGCTTATCGGTATAGCACATGATAATGATAAGTCCCATGTCATCATCACCCACTCCGCACCCACAGGGTGATAAATTCCTTTCTCCGGGAATCCCTTGATAGGCACATCACTGTCGGAGTGGTCCCGCTGGGGTTCAGCAAAGGGGTAGATATATGAGAAATATATCACCAAGATTTGGGTAATGTGTCGTGTTTCGCCCCAGAGGATTTCCATTCGTCTTCTGAAGCTGGATGCATTCAAAGGCGTGATTTACGGATCTGTCTGTGAAATGCGACAGGGAAATATGTTAGAGTTATTGTTGACCAGCCAAGGAGAGTTTCAGTGTAGTCAACTTGGAGAATAGGACGATTTGTTCTGATTCGTGGAAAGGGGGGAGGGGGAGAAGGGGGAGATGCTGGCGATGGTTTAGGCCAAAATGCGACGAATCTGCTTTTTTTTTCGTCTTCTCTTCCTCCTCCTCTTACTGCCTGTTCACATCTTCTTCCTCCACCCCCATCTCCTTATCGTCCTCGTCTCTTATCATCCTTCTCCCCTGTCTCCTTCTTTTCCTCCACCTCCGCCTACTCTTTCTCTTCTTCTTGCTTCTCATCATCCTTCTCCTTCTTCATTTCCCTCCTTTTCTCTCTTCTCGTCTACTCTCTTCTACTTCTTCATCTTCTTTTCATCATCCTCCTCATCCTTTACTTTCTCCTATCGCTTCTTCTTCTTTTCATCCTTCTCCTCTTTCTTCTAAATCTTCTCCTTCCTCATTTTCTCATCTTCTCCCTGGTCCTTCTACCCCTCCCCTCCTTTTCCTCGTCCTTCTTCTTCTTATTTAGTTCCTCCTCTTCCTACTCCTCCTCTCTTTCTCGTTATCCTGATCCTTCTCTTTCTTCTTCCTTTTATCACCCTACTCGATCTTCTTCATCTTCGTCACTTCCCTCTCGTCCTTCTTCTTCTTCTTCTTCTTCTTCTTCTTCTTCTTCTTCTTCTTCTTCTTCTTCTTCTTCTTCTTCTTCTTCTTCTTCTTCTTCTTCTTCTTCTTCTTCTTTGTATCCTCCTCTTCCCGCTCTTTCTCATGCTTCTTCGTTCTTGCTCCTCGTCTTAGACTTTATTTTTCCCCTTTTCCTGATCCTCCTCCTCCAGCTCAAGACTTACTTCTCGTAAAACAACCTACTTTCTGAAAACTTCCCGCGCATGCCTGAAACAATCAATCAATACTCACACATGCGATGTCTGACAGCCGAGCAGTATAAAATATCGCCCACTTTCCGCATGATTCCGCTGGTGCATCTGGCCTTGTTCAGTAATGCGATTGATCCACGCGCTGTTTAATAATTCATGGGGACTTTGTTGCCAGAGCCAAACAGAACTACAATACCGGGAGAGAATCACTAATGCCGAGCTTATACAAATTTCATCGAATAAATAGAGGACGAAAAGACTAGACACACATGATAAAACCTGGTAATAGTATAACTAGGCCGGCATTTGTGACGAAGAGGTTGCCAATGCGATTTTTAATCCCGCATACCGAGTTGGAAATCAGGTTTGGAAGCAGACCACCTGTGTTGAGTTTATTACTGTTATGAGCGACGGCCGTTCAGAAAGCATCGACAAACTACTGAAAGTTCTTTAATCGGGGTTCCAACTTCACGGCAAAATGTCATCCTATAATGTTCCGTTTCTGTGTCAGTGTATATCACAAAATATGGTCCTCATTGTGCCATGCAAAAAAAAAATGGAATGGACAGCAGTCCCGACAAACTAACAGTACGCACAGGCTTACACACATAATGCCACTTCCAAAATGCCAACACAGCAGTCAGTCACGAAAACTACAATTCATCGTCGATGGAAACGGCAGTCACGACAAAACCAGCACTTGCACACGCATTACTGCATAAGGCAAAACGATCTAGTTCAGCAATCGACCGGCCGCCATTTTTCTGAACATGTAGTTCCCAATACAACGAACGGCGGCCAGATGTAAACGCATTCCACACGAAATCGACAATACACAGTGTTACTACACGGACTTAACTTAATCGACGGAACCAAAACTACCGAACGTAAACTTATAGTAATACAAACAGACAACAAATCCTGGGGTTGTTGGCAACGTCCTGTAAAGGACATACAACTAACTTGTCTTTTATCAAGCTGGACTGATCCCCTGAGGCGTATCATTACAGGGGAAACAAACTCACGTCTTGTGGAGATTTGGAAGTGGCGCCACTGAGATCTCAGCCTCATCCTTGATTACGGGATTACTACACTACTAGGACCTCGTTTGGGTTCTGAAGTGCCACGGACATTTCAGCCTCATAGATATCTCAGCCTCACCAAGATTTCAGCCTCACCGAGATGTCATCCTCACCGAGATCTCAGCCTCACCGAGATGTTAACCTCATCGAGATCTTAACCTCACCGAGATCTTAACCTCACCGATATCTTAACCTCACCGAGATCTTAACCTCACCGAGATCTTAACCTCACCGAGATCTTAACCTCACCGAGATCTTAACCTCACCGAGATGTCAGCCTCACCGAGATCGTAGCCTCACCGAGACGTCAGCCTTACCGAGATCGCAGCCTCACCGAGATCTCAGCCTCAAGCTTGTTTAATAATTGCCACACTACAAAGACTTCGGTACGGTTCGGGGGTAAACCAAAACTTTGAGATCTTTTCGCGAAGTGAACAAGCCGCATGCCTCACGCTAAGAATCTTCCATTAGTGTTGCAATTAGTAAACAGTGTTGAGGCTGATATCTCGGTGAGGTTGAGATCTCGTTGAGTCTGACATCTCGTTGAGGCTGACATTTCAGGGAGGATAACATCTCGTTGATGCTGAGGTTCGTTGAATCTAATATTTTCGGAGAAACACGGAGACACGGTATTCGTCCAACTCTTTCGGCAGGCGTTGACCGCACTGTAGAGAGAGACCAAGCATGTAGGATAAACCCTGGATCCTTTCACCTTTTTATTAACCCCCCCCCCCCCCCCCCTCCACACACACACACAAATTAAATTAAATTTCCTGACCCGTAGGCTGTGAGTTCATCCGTCGACTAAACTAAACTAAACTAAACTAAACTAAACTAAACTAACCTAAACTATTAAAACCCAAACAGCTAATGACAATGCAAAATTGTATCCATAAAAGGGGATTTACTGCTGCCGAGCGTGTACAGGAGTATGATCAAATACAACACAAGATATAATCAAGAAACTTGTATGTGAGTATGAACAAATGCAACACAAGATGTGACCAATAAATGTGAATGGGGTATGAACAAATGCAACACAAGATGTGAAAAAGAAACTTGTATGGAATTATGAAGAAATACAACACAATATATGATCAATAAACTTGCATGTGAGTATGAACAAATGCAACACAAGATATAACCAAGAAACGTATATTGGAGTATGGACGAAAACACTGCAAGATATGACCAAGAAGCTTATATTGGAGTATGAATGAACACAACACAAGATATAACAAAGAAGCTTATATTGGAGTAAGAATGAACACAACACAAGATATGACCAAGAAGCTTATATTGGAGTATGAATGAACACAACACAAGATATAACAAAGAAGCTTATATTGGAGTATGAATGAACACAACACAAGATATGACCAAGAAGCTTATATTGGAGTATGAATGAACACAACGCAAGATATAACAAAGAAGCTTATATTGGAGTATGAATGAACACAACACAAGATATGACCAAGAAGCTTATATTGGAGTATGAATGAACACAACACAAGATATAACAAAGAAGCTTATATTGGAGTATGAATGAACACAACACAAGATATAACAAAGAAGCTTATATTGGAGTATGAATGAACACAACACAAGATATAACAAAGAAGCTGTCACGAAACCACTATAATCACGATAAGATGATAAAACAACAGCGGCAGGCTATATTCAACCTTAGAAATTGTTTGCAACTAATGGGGACATTCCCGTAGGATCAAAGGCGCCGCTAGTCTTTGAGGATTCCCCGGCGAAACGGGAAAAGAGTTTCCCGGTTGACTTGGGCAAGACTCAAGATGAAAGGCAAAGCGACGCCGTGATTCGGTTGCCACATGTTGTTGACAGGAAAATGACGTCACGAGGTCAATCCCAGACTGTATAAAAACAGACTTGTTGTCGGGAGAGTGCACAATAAAGTTGACCTAGGCTAACGTGTTGAATAGCTCAGTGCTCGGAGTGAAAAGAATCCTGCATGTTTACTATCAGTGTATTTGAGAGAAAAACATGTGTCTTTCATGGCAAATTGGAGATTCAATTCGGATTGTGAGCTAGGAATTCATAGGGTATCTACGCTTAGCATTTAAATGTTATTGATGTAGAATAGTAAAATGATAGTTAGAGTTTAGAACTTTAACGTAGTGGTTGCTTTGTAGTCAAGTATAAAAACAGTGTCGGCGACAGTAGACAGTCGCAGTGTTAAACTAACTAGTGTGAGATGTAAATTAGCTCAGCTAGTTGAGGATAGTGAAAGGGGATGATATTTAGTGTGATTGGGAATGGTTGGGGGGATATGGGAAATATCCAATGGTGGGATCTTCCAGTGGGGGTATACTGGGGTTCTACACTTTGTGTATTGGTCTTTCCTTGTCTTGCCCTAACTCAGGCCCGGGTGATGAGCTCCTCTGACATGACAGAGATTGGTTTACTGTCATGGATCTGAGTAAGACTGTAGGCCTACACTCATCTAATAGGAGTCAGTATCAGATTGCTCTCACCAAGTCTGTTGTGTCTCTTTCACAGGTTCCCCTCGGGTTTTCAAAGAACAGATGCTGAATTGTTCGTATCATGGAGAACTTGGTACGAGGAGATCTGTTCAGTGGCCTGTGCATTTGGCCCATGAGGAAAAGGGTTTATTATTTCACACCACTCGTGAAAGAAATAATGGAGTGTTACTGTTCACACCACGGGTGTAGGAACAATATCGTGTTTGATTTTCACACCACAAGTGACATAACATTAGAGTGTTTGATTGCACACCACAAGTGAAATAACATTAGAGTGTTTGCTTTTCACACTACAAGTGAAATAACATTAGAGTGTTTGCTTTTCACACTACAAGTGAAATAACATTAGAGTGTTTTAACATTTTCACACCACCTGTGAACTATTAATAGGAATTAATTAAAAGAACGAGAAACAGTGTAATAGTGAAAACGGTAGGACTTGTAAGAATGAATCATTTATTCCCGGGAACAGTGTTACTTGTTTTCACTAGACAAGGAAGGTTTACGTATCGGAACCATATAGACATTTGATTAATTTGGTTATTTCGGGATTTGAATTTTAAATATTGAGCACAACCCACTACTGGCAACGCTGATCGTATTCTGGTATGAACCTAAGGCCTATCCACGTCAATATGGAAGCACTATACTCGAGTTTCGCCCTCGTTTGAGCTCGTCAGTAGTGCATATCCCTGACCAGATCCGGAAACAAGCCCCGGATCACTGGCGTGTGAAGCGGGTGTGTAACCACGCAGCACACGTTGGACACACAACCAAATTATCATAACATAATATCACAACGTCACCCATCGTAGGCTATGCTCAAGATTCCCCAATCGCCGCGACTGACGTCCGCCAATCGATGTGGACCCGAAACGATCAGGACTTCTCACTGGCAAGGAACACCAGGCCGAAATAACCAAATTAATCAATTTGATTATTGCTCATTGGATTTAGGAGGCCTGGTGTTCCTTGCATGTGAGAAGTCCTGATCGTTTCGGGTCCACATCGATTGACGGACGTCAGTCGCGCCGATTGGGCAATCTTGAGCACAGCCTATGATGGGTGACGTTGTGATATTATGTTATGATAATTTGGCTGTGTGTCCAACGTGTGCCGCGTGGTTACACACCCGCTTCACACGCCAGTGATCCGGGGCTTGTTTCCGGATCCGGTCAGGGATATGCACTACTGACGAGCTCAAATGAGGGCGAAACTCGAGTATAGTGCTTCCATATAGACATTTATTAACAGGGTGTGTGATCGCTGCCGGATCAGTATCAGACTATATTCGTGATTGGTGACCAGGTATCTGGGTTATCAAAGGGCTACCGGAGAGAGTCAACATCGAACAAGATGGACGCATCGTGTGGTGAGGTGTTTGTTTACTGACCCGTGATGATGTGGTGTAACTCGTACAATGATGATCAGACTGTGATCCGGAGCTTTGTAGTCTGATTTCTACATATACACCTTAGAATATACGACACATATTCTACACATTATACACACACACACACTTCTCCCACATATACTCTTTGCTTTAATAAATTTCTTGTATTTATTTGTTGAAGCTAGAGTTGTTGAGTATGTTGTGTTGGGGAAGAATGAGAGGGGGAATGATCCAGGGGTGAGTGAGAGTAAGAAAGAGGTGTCTACAGACTGACGGAGTTTTGTAGACGGAGTCTGGTGGTTTCTCTAGGACAATATTATTGGGTTAATAAAAATGTGGGTGTTGATTCCCCTCACTCCAGGGACGACACATTGGCACCTTTCCGTCTTGACAGACGATAGTTTGGTACATTGTGCTTCAAAAAGGCTTAATAACTGTCATATGGCAATAACTACGATCCATGGCGGTGGCGAGTGTGGCTGGTAAGGCCAATTCTTGCTGCAAATGTTTGCCCACAGTAGGTGCATGTGAAAACATGGTCATTTCCACCATTTTGCACCATCTTACGTCTCTCACGCTCTGTGTGTGCTTTATCTGCAATCATTTTCTCCTTTGTCTTTATTCCATTTCTGATAGTTGCCCTCCATGCAACACGTTCAGCGGCGACATGCTCCCATTGTGCATTATCAATGCCTGTATCAATCATGTCCCGCTTACACACATCTTTGTATCGTAGTAGAGGCCGACCCTGAGATCTCCTACCCGTCTGTAATTCACCAAAAAAGATGTCCTTTGGTATTCTACCATCATCCATCCTCCTAACGTGTCCTATCCATCTAAGTCTACGAAGACTGAGCATGGAATACACCGTCACCCAACCTGATCTTTCCAATACTTCAGTATTTGTGATTTTGTCTTGCCACTTAATACCAAGTATTCTTCGCAGACACCGCATATGAAAGCTGTTTAAACGTTTCTCTTGACGTGAGTAAGTTGTCCAGGTTTCACTGCCATAAAGAAGAGTACTAAGGACACAGGCTTGGTAGAAGAGGACTTTTGTTTTGGCAGTAAGCTTCCTGTTCTCCCAGACTCTTTTTGCTAACATGTTCATTGTTGTTGCTGCCTTGCCAATCCTGATGTTGATTTACTGATCGAGGGATAATTTGCTATTTACCTCTGATCCAAGATATGTAAAATGGTCTACTATCTCCAGTTCGGCGTCGTCAATAAAGATTGATGGTACACCATGTGCAACTTGTGACATAATCTGTGTCTTCTTTTTGTTAATTGTTAAACCAAATTCAGAACAAGCATTGGAGAATGCAGATAGTAGATGTTGTAATTCTTCCTCAGAGTGGGTCGTAATCGCAGCATCATCCGCAAAAAGCAACTCTCTGATTAGTACCCTGCTAATTTTGGTCTTGGCCTTCAATCTCTGAGCATTATAGAGGCCACCATCTGAGCGTGAGTGAATGTATATACCGTCATCCTGATCACGAAAGGCATATTTCAGTAGAAGTGAAAAGTATATCCCAAAGAGGGTGGGGGATAGTACACAACCTTGCTTAACTCCACTCTTGATTTCAAACTCTTCTGAAGTTGAGCCATCAAACTTGATTATACCCTTCATGCCTGTGTGGAACGATTCCACAATGGACAGAAGAGTTGGTGGACAGCCAATCTTCTTTAGTGCTTTGAACAGACCCTCACGACTGACCAAATCAAATGCCTTTGTGAGGTCGATGAAGGCAATAAACAGTGGCTGATTTTGTTCCCGGCATTTTTCTTGCATCTGTCGCAATGAGAATATCATATCAATGGTAGACCGGTTCTGACGGAAGCCGCACTGTGATTCGGGGTAGACTTGATCTCCCAGGACTTGAAGTCTGCGCAGGACAATTCTGGCAAATACTTTCCCAACAATACACAGAAGTGAGAAACCCCTATAGTTGTTGCAGTCGCTCCGATCTCCCTTGTTCTTGTACAGCGTTATGATGTTTGAATCTTTGAAATCCTGTGGGACTTGTCCTTCTCGCCAGCATAGCTCTATTAGCTGGTGGATCTGTAGAGCGAGGGTGTCTTGCCCACTCCTGATCACCTCTATTGGAATCCCATCCTTACCTGGAGCCTTGCCAGATGCAAGCTCATTTATAGCACACTTAACTTCTGTTATAGTGGGAAGTGTGTCCAGGTGGTCAAGAGTTGGCAGGGCCTCTATGGCGTTGAGGGCATCATCCGCCAGCTTGGTCTCACTTGAGTAAAGCTCTAAATAGTACTCGACCCATCTATCCATCTGCTGTTTCTTATCAGTGATGATTTCTCCAGTCAAGGTTTTTAGCGGTGCACTTCTTTTGATCATTGGACCACAGGCTTTCTTTATCCCTTCATACATGCTTCTGATGTTTCCCTTATCACTTGCGATTTGAATGGACTCACATAACTTGATCCAATAGTCATTCGCACACTGCCTGGCAGCCTTTTGTACATCCTTCCTCGCTTGCTTCAGCTCACTCAGAGTGTTACGCGTTGGTCTTTCCTTGTTTCTTAAGAGAGCTATCTTCTTTTTATCAATCAAGGGCTGCAGTATCTGGCTGTTTGCCGCAAACCAGTCCTGCCTCTTATGATCCACAGTGCCGTAAACCCGTAACGCTGTTTTATAAATAGTTTCCTTAAGTTTACTCCATTTATCATTTACTATACAATTTTCTGATGTATCATTGAAAGCGTCCTCAAGTTGCTGTTGAAATTCAAAGCACTTTCCAGGATCGTGAGTGTTAATAATATTAATCCTGGGGCTAGACTTGTGTTTAGCTGTGTAGATTCTCTTTGGTCTCAGTCTAACCCTTGCAACAACCAAAGAATGATCTGTATCACAGTCAGCACTGTGGTAACTTCGAGTTAATGATGTATGGTTCAGATGTTGTCTCCGTGTGATAATGAAGTCCAGCTGATGCCAATGGCCGGATCTTGGATGTTTCCATGTGACTTTATGCATCTCTTTTGTTTTAAAAAAGGAGTTTGTAATACATAGGTCATTTCTAGTGCAATGCTCCAGCAGCCTTTGCCCATTATCATTCATGCGACCGATGTTGTATTTTCCAAGGCACACTGGCCATGAACTCGAGTTCCCACACGAGCATTGAAATCACCGAGCATATAAATGTAGTCGGATTTTGGAACTGCCTTGATCGCAGAGTCTAGCTGCTCATAGAATGTATCTTTCACATCATCAGAGGAAGTGAGTGTCGGTGCATATGCAGTGAGAATGGTGGCAAATCCACAAGAGGTTGCCAAGCGCAGTGATAATAATCTTTCATTACCTCCAGCTGGGATATCAATCATTCCCAGTAGCGAATTCTTCACTGCAAAGCCCACACCGTGTTGCCTTTTTTCTGCCTGCCCTCTTCCCTTCCAAAAAAAGGTGTAATTGTTTTCCCCGAGTGACCCTTCCTCAGCGAGGCGAGTCTCCTGCAGGCCAGCAATATCAATGTTAAGACGATTGAGTTCAGCATCAATCACAGCCGTTTTTCTCACATCGTCAATATTTGTCAAGTCAGTGGAAAATCCTGGACACATGGTTCTCACGTTCCAGGTTGCAAGCCGTAGCTTGAGGTTTCTATTATTCTTTTTATTAGTACCTGGTGCATTGGTTTTACAGCCTGCGATTCAGATTTTGTCCTAGCCCCAAGCACCCATTGAAGCAGGCAGGCTGTGGCGGATC
This sequence comes from Cepaea hortensis, assembly GCA_963921405.1. Classification (NCBI taxonomy): domain Eukaryota; kingdom Metazoa; phylum Mollusca; class Gastropoda; order Stylommatophora; family Helicidae; genus Cepaea; species Cepaea hortensis. The sequence goes on from OY992876.1 coordinate 234,443,371, forward strand.
AGCACCTAATTGGCCGGGGGCTGCCCAGCTTGAGGCGGGCGGTAGCTGATCAGTGACACCTGTAGGTGTCTCCCACCGTCAGAGGCAACGCGTGGCGCCCCATGTCTACGCCAACTGACAAGGACTTATAAGCCGTAACAGTTGCCTCTCGCTTTGATTCCGAGACCGGTTAAGACCAGGGATGGAGTTATTGCCTCTCCATAGCACAAAGCCTGGGCTAAAATAAAGAAACCATGTGTTGCCCATGCAGCATGATCCCTCTCTCGGCCTGCCTAGTTCACTCCAGAGGAAAGTTAACACCTATACATCTGGAACAAGACAAGCTGCAGAAGCTGCCGGATCAGCAAAGCAATGCTCTAACTGTCCGCCTGTCGGAGCTTCGATCCTAGACCAGCTGCCAACCAAAGCTTAGGGCCTGGTCTGCCCTGCCATGACTTATTTTGTCTTTGGGTTGCATTTCCTCGCACCAGGATAAGGCTAGTACCCTCCCAATTGCGCTCTTCCGCCCTAAGCCGTTGGCACAATGTGGGGTGTCGGGTTTGGTAAGCGCCGCCCAACATTCGGCGCTGACAGAAAGCAGGTAGTACCGTCTACTGTCACACGGTAGCTCAGTCATATCTGACTAAGACCTGACTCACAGGGACGACACTAAAGTAATAAAGGATTACTACGACAGAAGCTTATATTGGAGTAAGAATGAACACAACACAAGATATAACCAAGAAGCTTATATTGGAGTATGAACAAATGCAACACAAGATATAACAAAGAAGCTTATATTGGAGTATGAACAAGTGCAACACAAGATATAACCAAGAAGCTTATATTGGAGTATGAACAAGTGCAACACAAGATATAACAAAGAAGCTTATATTGGAGTAAGAATGAACACAACACAAGATATAACCAAGAAGCTTATATTGGAGTATGAATGAACACAACACAAGATATAACAAAGAAGCTTATATTGGAGTATGAATGAACACAACACAAGATATAACAAAGTAGCTTATATTGGAGTATGAACAAATGCAACACAAGATATAACAAAGAAGCTTATATTGGAGTATGAACAAGTGCAACACAAGATATAACCAAGAAGCTTATATTGGAGTATGAATGAATATAACCAAGAAATGGTCGGATGAAGAAAGCCCAAATAGAAACCAACTAACGTTTCGACATAAATCTTTATCCATTCCATTCCATCACTACTCCTACCCTGTTCAACCTCAAGGAGAAGTTATATTAGGGTCCATCCCTGGCTTAGATTAATAATCCTGTGACCGAGTCAGCCACAATTTGGATACTAATTTGAAGATGATTGTTGTCCACAGATCAAGAACGAAACAATAACAAATATATTAAAAGACGGAGGTCAGCATGGCCTAATGGATAAGGTAGCTCGCTCCAAAACTTCCGGTGTGCTGATGCTGAGGCAGCGGGTTCAACCCCTATTCCGGTCAGCTGGCCTAAAATGTTGACTTCTAGTCTTTGACTTGGGGACGTAAATTACAAGTAGCTCAGAAGTCGGAGTATGTTTGCCTGATGGTGAGGGACACTGGTAATAGGGAAATCTAATCCACACGCAAAAATCAGTCCAGCGCACAAAAAGCAGAAGCACGTGTATGAACTAAGCTTGAGTTCAAAGCGTGCGAACGAATATATATATATATATAAAGAACAACACCAATTAGTACTTTCCTAGATGCTTGTCCAATCCAGGAGACCTTGACATGAAAACGCACCCAGCAAAGAAAAGCCAACAATAAAAGAAGGGCATGATGGGTTAAAGCCGAGATTGTCGACGTCATTGCACCGTGTTTTACCCATATGGCCCAGTCTCTTTTCACAGAGTGGCCTGCCGAAAGCGAACTCCGTAGTTCCAGCGACGACGCTCTGGAGTCTCCGAGAAAACTGCACTCGTGAACCGAACGACGTAGGCGGGAATCGAACTTAAAACCTTCGGATGTGGAGCAAGACGATTTCACTTCTAGGCCACGGAGTCCGTCAGTTCGTCCACTGAAGCAGAAACACCAATGAAACAGAAACAACAATGAAACAGAAACAGCAATGAAACAGAAACAGCAATGAAACGGAAACAGCAATGAAACAGAAACAGCAATGAAACGGAAACAGCAATGAACCCACTACGGATTTCTATAATTCTAATCGATGGACAGCCAATAAATTAAACAGAACTTCCCTAGGGGAGACTACTTGTCCGCCACTGAACGACACGATAAACACGACATTTGTTTTCACATATCCTTTAGAGGACATCGCTGTTAACACCAGCATTTTACCGCTGTTGTTGATTTCTTGGCAAGATTACGCTCAGTAGTTTGCAATAGCTTTCTGAGCGGCCGGCTCACTTATCCTGCAAATCATCAACACAGCGAGAACCGTTACCAACTTTCGCGCGCTGCGAGACCTTACGTGGATAAACTGGATTACGGAGAAAGTCGTTTAACACCTAGGCCAGGGAGACCGGCAAACACGACATAACTGCGGGTTAAATCCCTCTACTAAGATCCCCAAAAGTTTCCTTGTCTTCCCTCATTCCAACCCCCCCCCCTCCCACCCCCCCCCCCCCCAACCCTAGCAGCGAGTAGGATTTGATCAGAAAATGCGACTTCTTGTGGTTTGTTAAACGGATACATACACTGATTACGACGAGGAAAATAAATTGTATGTATCAATGCTGGAAAAACACAAATTATTGTAACCGTTAAAACATTTATGGCAAGAGGAGGTTTAAATAACAACCTTACAAGTGTGATCATCATCATCATCATCATGTGCCATGTCGATAAGCATGAGCGGTCATGTTTCGCCATCTCACGCAATCACCAGAGTCGGGGATCAGCTCAGTGTTCTTGTCTTGACTATACGATGTGGCCAACCTATCTAGGTATTTACTTCTCTGCTTTCTCCGTGTTCTCTTCCCCTCAGTCTTGCCAGTTATCACAGAGTTCTCCTATTTATTTCTTCTTATAACGTTTGGTGTCTGGTCTTAGTTAGATATGAGAGAGCTACCGTATGACAGTAGACGGTACTGCCTGCTTATGTTAGCACCGAATGTTGGGCGACGCTTACCAAACCCGACACCCCACATTGTGCCAACGGCTTCGGGCAGAGGAGCGCAACTGGGAGTATACAAGCCTTGTCCTGGTGCGAGGAAATGCTACCTAAAGATTGAATGTCATGCCCACCAGACCAGACCCTAAGCTTTGGTTGGCAACTGGTCTAGGATCGAAGCTCCGACAGGCGGACAGTTAGAGCATTGCATTGCTGATCCGGCAGCTTCTGCAGCTTGTCTTGTTCCAGAAGTCATGGTGTTACCTTTCCTCTGGAATACACTAGACAGGACGAGAGAGGGATCATGCTGCATGAGCAACACATGATCTCTAAATTCAGCCCAGGCTTTGTGTTATGAAGATGTATAACTCCATTTTACAAACTATCGTCCGTCAAGACGGCAAGGTGCCAGTCATAACGTGGCCAAAACATTGTGACTGTCTACGTCTAATTTCTCTAACCAGTTTATGGATTTCATTTGTTTCTGGTAGGACTTGGTCATTGGTTTTTCTATCTGTCCGTGGTATTCTTAGCATTTTCCTCAAAAACCACATTTCGACAGCCATCAGCTGTTTTTCAGCTTGTCTGCTCATTTTCAACGCTTCACATCCATACAAAAGTACAGGTTAAACATTCTTTTTCTCGTTGCATATGACATCTTTTTATTTAAAAAGTTAGCTGCATATCCTTTACAGGACGTCGCAGTCAAGAACAGCATTTTTGCTGTTGTGATCTCTTGGCAAGTTTAAGTCCAGCAGGTTGCCATTGCTTTCTAAACGACCAGCACTCATACCATTTCGTAAAAAACCAACGCGATGCGGTCTGCTGCCAAATAGCCCGTAATTGTGTTTCTATCACGGGTATGTGGGATTACGAATGCGTCCGTAGAATCTTCGCCACGGAGCCGGCTATCGTTGTATTGGACAGTATGTTTTCCATCTTGCAAAAGGTTACCTTCGCCATGGCGATTCTTGTTCTAATCCCTTCAAGGCATCTCCCATCAGATGTTATGACTGTTCCGAGATAAAACAAGTGTGATAGAAATCACAATAACCATGCCAATGTCTTGTAACTTGTCAATATTGTTGTTAAGAATGTCAAGAAAGTTAGGCACTTGACATCATAGTGCGAACGAACACGGTGACGTAATTTTGACAGTTTAAAGATGACCACCTCATTTTTGACACCCCCAAAGAGATGCAGCGTTCTGTTATCTGTTTGTTTTGATCACTAAAGGGGTGACACTTATAGAAATGCATCAGCGAATGAAGGTCCAGTATGGTGGTGCATGCCTTTAAGTCTGGCAAGTGTTTGAGCGGAGTAGAAAGTGTCATAACTGTTCGGTCCGATGAAGAGTTAAAGCAGGTTGTGCATGTGTGGGTACACACGCCACCAAGCAAATTATTTGTCTACATCAGTGGTTCTCAACCTTTTTTGGCCCGTGCCCCCCTTCACCATATTTTCAGAACGTCATTCCCCCCCCCCTTTCATATTTCCTATCTAAAAATCCCCCACCCCTACACAGTATACGTAAAAATGGAAGGTAAATTTAATAGCACATACTAAAACAAGTCTAGACATCCACATAAAACATGATTTGTGGGTCTACTGACTTTATAAAATGAATTTTAGAAGGATGAGACTGCATGATGATAATTGATGATGACTGATGATAACTGTAAAGTATGAAGGGAAAAACAATATCAAGTAACCGGTTCTTGTATTAACGCGATCTTGAAATGGTCTTCATTCCCCCTCCCCTCCCCCCTTGGAAACCCTAAAATTCCCCCGGGGGGGGGGGGGAATTCCCCACCGGTTGAGAACCACTGGTCTACATGATTACAAGCACTTTATCGGCGCTGGAGGACTTTCATTGAACGCACTGGTGACTACATCGAAAAAATGATACATTTGTTCCGTACCTTTTCAGAATATAAATACACACACCAACCAACCAACCCACCTACCGACACTCCCCCCCCCCCCACACACACACACATACACAAACACAAACACACAACCTCTCCTCCTCCCTCCAAAATAAATAAATAAATTGAAGGTTTTCACTTGAAGCACCCTCGTATGAAAAGCATCTTTTCTCTGTTTTATAAATCTAGATACGGCAATGGCGGGTGCTTCCATGAAACAAGCATGTATGGTTAAATGTGATAGGAAAGGTGTATTTTCTTTGTTTTATCTGATAGGAAAGGTGTCTATTCTCTGCTTTATCTGATAGTACAGGTGCCTTTTCTTTATTTCATCTGATAGGAAAGGTGACTTTTTTCTCTTTTATCTGATAGGAAAGGTGTCTTTTCTCTGGAGGGTTCCGAGGCGGAGTGGTTACCCCGCTCCCAAATATGTCGGTTCGATTCCGCGAAACGTCATTCGGTTCATGGGTGCAATTTTTCATAACTTAAGGGGTTGGGGGGGGGGGGGTCGTCGCTGGAGTTACGAAGTTCGTGCTTTGTGCGATGCTTTGGGCAAGCCGCCCGGCGGACAGAGACCGAGCCATGTGGAATAAAACCTGGTGTAATTAAGTAAATCAAATAAATTATCTAGATTTTAAACGCGTTTATTTTCTTCCTAGATTGTGCAATAAAAGGTCTGCTAGTGATCTTGCATTACAAACATATATAAAGACAATCGCATGACATATACTTCCCCTTGTATGTGAATGCTTAGCCCTTCACATATTCTTGGCCATAACATAATGAAATGAAAGGGTTTGTTCCCTTCCACAGAACCCTTTTTCCCCTGAAAATTATTTACTCATATTACGAAGCTGGGTGGATCATAAAGTCGTTCCAGTCGCGAAATATAATCCTGCCACTTGAAACCCATAAACAGGCACTCTCCCGCAGTTTATACTTAATCTCGACATCGCAAGGTACAGGAGGAACAAGATGCGATGAGATGAGACTGTTTAAAATTGAAACCTAATCCATTGTCTTCGCAGACACAAGCACTAACCCCTATGTCAAGGCGGCTTTCAAGAAATAATTACAATAATCAAATAGAGAGACAAACAGATCAAGTTATGGGCAAAACAAACAATACTCACCTTTGTTTGACTGTACTATAACTGAAATCATTCCACTTTTAATGACTTCCGTGTTCACATATTTATTTTCCATCGTAGTTAATTCCCCTTGGATATAAGCGCTGATGTCTGTGTAAAATTTTCTAGAATCTCTTCCTCCTCCTCCTCCTCCCCTACCCCTCCTCCTCCTCCTTCTTCTTCTTCTTCTTCTTCTTCTTCTTCTTCTTCTTCTTCTTCTTCTTCTTCTTCTTCTTCTTCTTCTTCTGCTGCTGCTGCTGCTGCTGCTTATTCCTCTCCTTCTCTTCTTCTTCTTCGTTCACATTCAGATGTCAATATGAATTAATGGAAAGAAAGCGACAGTTAACTTTACCGTGTTGACATGTCTATCGTGTTTGTCCTCACATGGAGCGAGTTTAGGCCAAAATAGTTCTGTGTTCTGCGTATGTTGGAAACTCTTGCAATAAATGTTTAGCAGTTATTTTACCAGTTCCACGGTTTCATTCATCAGATACTCCTATCTTTAGTTGACTACACATATGGTATTTCACCTTGTTGTGTCCTGTGTCGAGTCTGAAGTTTATTACTTGGTCTTTTCAATTGTTTCGCTTGACCGATAGTCAATTCACGAAATCGATACATTGAGTCTTCCCAATGGAACCTACTTCTCATGTAAATAACTTAACAAAAAACACACACACACACACACACACACACACACACACACACACACACACACATACACACACACACACACGCACAAACCAGGGCTTCTGGTCCAACATGACGAAGAGGCGGGAGATCCGTTAAATCCTTGAAGTGGTTTTGCTTCTGGCTATGGTTTGTGTGCGCATTTTCCTCAATTAGGATAGGTTGTACATGGTTCCGTCGTCCGGCTACTGAGCTGAGTGCTTGGTGCGACACTGTGAGTTTTGGATTTCATGTGGATTTTGTTTTCCATCTGTCCGCAGTGGTTTGTGTTGTGAACTGCATGTGCAGAAAAATAGTGGGTGGCCGGTCGCTGATCTATTTCTCTTATACAGTAATGAATGTGCAACCATTAACTTTGTTCTAGTGACTGCCGCTTCCATCGACGATGAACTGTAATTTTCGTGGCGGACTGTTGTGTTGGCATTCTGGCTGCCGCTTTACGCATGTATGCCTGTGCGTGCTGTTGGTTTCTCGGGACACCTGTTCCCATGGGACAGTAAGATGCATGTTGTGTGATATTCGCTGGCACAAGAATGGAGCATTATGCGATGACCCACTACCCTCAAGTTGAAAAGCTACTGACAACTAACGAGTAACTAGAAAACGTGTGAAATGCAGGTCCACATGGTCCATCAAGCTAGAAAACAACATAGATAGGAGATCTTCCTATAGCCAATGCCGCATGGAGTTGGTGATCATGTCTGTCTATAGCCTTTGGTTTCGTGTACTGCCAATCTTCTTATAGTCCATGCCGTGTGGCGTTGGTGATCATGTCTGTACACAGCCTTCTGTCTCGTGTCTGTCAATCTTCTTATAGTCCATGACGTGTGGCATTAGTGATCATGTCTGTCCACAGCCTTCGGTTTCGTGTACTGCATATCTTCTTATAGTCCATGCAGTGTGGCGTTGGTGATCATGTTTATCCACAGGCACCAGTCTCTTATGTTGCGAATCATCTCCGAAACTGATATCCCTCCATGACATAATATCAAACTGTCCAGCATCTTCTCTCTTGATTTTTCCATGCCTCTCTTCCCCTCCAACCTTCCGTTGTGACGCCAAACCCCAGCTTTCATTTTCTCATGACATGCCCAAAGAATGTGGACATTCTTCTTCTGATGTCAGTAACATGTAACACATGTTATGTTATGTTATTTGTCCATCAAGAATGATGTTCACCATTCATTTCATCCAGTGGGGTTGAAAGTATGGAGCCATGAGTTCTAAGATGCCTGATAAGGACTAGTTTGTCTCGAAATGTTCTTTGACAATGTGGGCAAAGAATGCTTGAGGTTCCAGGAGGGGGATCTCCTGCAGTGGTTTTTCTGTCCAGCCTTTTCTTCACAGCTCTTGCAGTCCTGGTTGCTTCAAAAGTGACTGCACCCTTGCGTAATGATATACGCCACGAATTTCAGTCAGCAGTCACCCAGGTGTCATGATGAATTCCAAAAGCTGTCAGTGAAAATTTTAGAGTGTCATTAAAGCGTTTCTCTGACCGCCCTGGGAGCCTTTACCACAAAGCAGCTAGGCGTAAATAATTCTTTTAGGAAGCATATGACTCGGCATGTGAGTTAAGTGACCAGCCCAGCGAATCTGATTCTTCATTAGTATAGTGCTGATACTGGGCATAGACGCTCTTTCTAGGACTTCGGTGTCTAAGATCTTGTCGTGTCATTTAATCTTCAATAGATTCATAAGGCAGACTGTTCGGAAGTGGTTTAATTTTCTAGGGTGTCGGTGATAAACAGTCCAGGTTTCACAAGCATAAAGCAGTCTAAATAATACAACTGCTTTGTAGTCTTTCAGCTTTGTTTGCAGGCTTGTTCCAAAGCCAAAGACCGCCCTGGCCTTGGAGATTCTTGCATTCATTTTGTCATCAATTGTGGCAGCTTGTGACACAGTGCTGCCAAGATAGGTGAATTTGTCCACAACACTTAGTCTATGACCGTTCACCTTGATATTCGGCATAGTGTGATTATTCTCTGGAGCTGGCTGGTACATAACTATAGTCTTCTCCAAGTTAATATTGAGCCCAAAGTTGGCGCAGGCAAATGAGAAAGCTGAAACATTGTGTTGCATGTCTGCCTCTGAGTTGTCATAAAGAGCGCAATCATTAGCAAACAGAAGCTCTCTGACTGTGTCGCTGTTAGTTTTGGTTTTAGCTTTCAGCCACACACATAAACACACACACACACACAAATCACCACATCTCTGCAGCTTCCACACAATTCCTCACTTGTCTGCTATATGGATATGATTCACTTCCACAAATTAGGATTGACTCAGTATAGCTCTTACGAGTGGTTTTTCTCACCTTGAGTTGTGTAGGATAATTTGTCGGAAAATGCCGCTGGAACTCATCTTATCAAGATATGCGGACAGAGAAGTACACGCTATACATTACACATGATTGTGGACACAAAGCAGGTATTCTCTCTGGCTACAAGTGGCGGTCAGCATGGCGGAATGGATAAGACTGCTCGCTCTTAAACGTTTTGTGTGCTAATGGCTAGGTGGGCTGGTGGGGGGGGGGGGGGGTCAATTCCTGCACCGGTCAATTGGACTAACATGTTGACTTCTCATCCTTGACTTGCGGACGTAAATTACAAGTAGCTCAGAAGTAGGAGAAGGTTCGCCTGATGGCGAGGGACACTGGTAATAGGGAAAGCTAATCAACACGCAACAGTTTAGTAGAAGTAGTATCACGTGAATGGCTTACGCTTGAGTACGAAGCAAGCAGACACAAAATAAAAATGTAAAAAGCTAATGGCTACACCTTAGGGGACGGGAAGGGCGGGACAACTAGAGGTCATCTCAAGAGCGTCACCATAGGTTGGCATTGATAGGGTTCAGTTCGAGTACAGGTAAAGTAGAGATCGGCGTGGGGTCAGTTCGAGTACAGGTAAAGTAGAGATCGGCGTTGCCGAGAGGTTCAGATCGCTTGCTCTTAACTTTCTGTCAGCTAATAGAGCGGCAGTGGTTCATTCTCTACACCGGTCATTCTGGATTTAACCGATGACTTCTTTTTCAGAAAGCAATGGCAAGATGCTGAACATTTAATTGTCTACAAAAGTCAACCTGAGGTTGGTAGCAAAGTCTTGCAATGGACATGCAACATTATTTTTTAAAGTTACCTTACAGCGGGGCGCGGGTACGTGGGGTCTCCTTGGCGAAATGGTGAATCCGCCTGCCACACACTACGGAGATAATGGGTTCGTATTTGGACTGTGTCATTCAGTTCACAAGTGCACGTTTTCTTTTCCCCGTGAACACTGGGGGTTGCCGCGGGAACTACCGAATTCGTGCACTGTTTGCTTTCAGCAGGCAGTTCTGAGGAATAAGACTGAGCCACCCCTCTGACGTGTCTCCACCTTGTCGTGGTAGAGGGGCTTGCGTGTTCCAATGACCCCAAGATCCATGCCGACGGTAGCACAGCTACATGTCGGACAGGTCAAGGGATAGGGACCAGACCAAGAGAGACACACACCTGCTGTCTTGCAGGTAGATTAAGGGCAGACAGTCAAAGTCCGAATCAGGCGCACGATGCCAAAACATTCTTGGTCCAGACACATATTCTACGGCTCTCAGCTGAAGGATATGGCTGAACGTCTCTAAGTCAATACCCCTCGGATGTAAGAGCCGGGCCGATAATCACCCACTGCAAAATGGATGAGTTGCTCAGCCTGCTACATGCTTGGTCCAGACACTTGTTCGAAGGCTCTCAACCGAGGGATATGAGGGATCCCCCGGATGAGAGGGCCTGGCCGTTACTCGCTCTCTGCTTTATGGAGGTAAGGTGCTGACCCAGTAGCACATGTAGCCTACTCGTGAGCGTTACTAAAGTTTAAAAAGCCTCCCATTCGCATTCAATGGTTACAATGCAAGTCTTTATAAAAAAACTCATTGAGTTAGTATAGTCAAATGTAGAGAAACGTTTCATTAACACGAAATGGAATGCTTGGATAGTGAATCCATTACGGGGAACAGCTCTGACTATCTAGTCTTCCTAATGTCCTTCGTGTCCGGAACAACTCTGACTATTTTGTCTTCCGGGCACAGCGACCAGCACATGTCCGAACCAAAAGCTCTCTGAGTGGATACCATCTGTAGACCGAGCGTTCCTGGTTTGTGCGGGGAGCGGCCCGTAGCGAACGAAATGCTCAAGACATTGAAGTGAAGAAACAAAGCAGACATGTGCAGCACGTGGCGGTTCCTTGGGTGAGCCCAGTACCAGAGCACTATGTACCGGCTTTGCAAATATGGAAGCCTGATTAGACGGCGGATAATGCCCATGGACTGCCCCTGCCTTCCCTTGAGGGTTGAGCGTGAAGTCTTCGACCGTTCTAATTTGTCCAGCTGGTATGTGGACATCACCAAAGTGAGAGTCCCCAGGAATGCTAACCTGGTTAAGAAACGCACAAAAAAGTCGGATGTGTTGGCCTAAGGGTTTTGGCCCAAGGGTGCATAACGAGACCCACAGCAATTACGTCTGAAAAACACACCGGATAAACGCAGAAGAAGAAGAAGAAGAAGAAAAGAAGAAGAAGAAGAAGAAGAAGAAGAAGAAGAAGAAGAAGAAGAAGAAGAAGAAGAAGAAGAAGAAGAAGAAGAAGAAGAAGAAGAAGAAGAAGAAGAAGAAGAAGAAGAAGAAGAAGAAGAAGAAGAAGAAGAAGAAGAAGAAGAAGAAGAAGAAGAAGAAGAAGAAGAAGAAGAAGAAGAAGAAGAAGAAGAAGATAAGAAGAAGAAGAAGAAGAAGAAGAAGAAGAAGAAGAAGAAGAAGAAGAAGAAGAAGAAGAAGAAGAAGAAGAAGAAGAAGAAGAAGAAGAAGAAGAAGAAGATAAGAAGAAGAAGAAGACGATAAGAAGAAGAAGAAGAAGAAGAAGAAGAAGAAGAAGAAGAAGAAGAAGAAGAAGAAGAAGAAGAAGAAGAAGAAGAAGAAGAAGAAGAAGAAGAAGAAGAAGAAGAAGAAGAAGAAGAAGAAGAAGAAGAATGAGCCACATGGAATAGAACGCGGTGCAATAAAGTCGATCCTCTGACTTTGTTTCCCATGTAAACTGATGTCGTTGTTTTTGAATATATTACAAGTATAAACAGACCGCAGACAGAAAAACCAAAACAGACCGCAGACAGAAAAACCAATGTCCTACAAGAATCAAACGAGACCCTAAACTGATTAGAGAAATTAAATGTACACAGTCAAATTTTTGAACGCGTTATGAGTAGAAATAAACTAGAGGACTTGGTGACAACTGGCAAGACTGAGGAGAAAATAACAAGGGGAACATAGAGAAGTAAATATCTGGATGGCTTTACCAAATGTCATGATCGGGACAAGAACACAGAGCTGATCTACGACTCTGGTGATCGTGTGAGATGGCGAAACATAACAGCTCACGCTTATCGGCATGGCATATGATGATGATGATGACAAACACACAAATTATTGAAAAGCTGTGTGTGGCCTGTTCTTCTGTATGGATGCGAATCATGGACAATGAGTAATGAAATGGTAATGAAGCTGGAGACAGTGGACATGTGGTTTTGAGAAGAATATTTGAGAATATCATGGACAGAGAAGAATATTTGAGAATATCATGGACAGAAAAGTATTTTGGGAATATCGTAGACAGAGAAGAATGTTGAAAATATCGTGGACAGAGGAGAATGTTGAGAATATCGTGGACAGAGAAGAATGTTGAGAATATCGTGGACAAAGAAGAATGTTGAGAATATCGTGGACAGAGGAATATGTTTAGAATATGGTGGCTGAGAAGAATGTTGAGAATATCGTGGACAGAAGAATGTTGAGAATATCGTGGACAGAGAAGAATGTTGAGAATATCGTGGACAGAGAAGAATGTTGAGAATATCGTGGACAGAGAAAAATGTTGAGAATATCGTTGACAGAGGAGAATGTTGAGAATATCGTGGACAGAGAAAAATGTTGAGAATATCGTGGACAGAGAAGAATGATGAGAATATCGTGGACAGAAGAATATGTTTAGAATATCGTGGACAGAGGAATATGTTTAGAATATGGTGGCAGAGAAGAATGTTGAGAAATGGTGGACAGAGAAGAATGTTGGGAATATCGTGGACAGAAGAATATGTTTAGAATATTGTGGACAGAGGAATATGTTTAGAATATGGTGGCAGAGAAGAATGTTGAGAAATGGTGGACAGAGAAGAAAGAATCTTTAGAATATGGTGGTCATGTTTCGCCATCTCACTCGTCACCAGAGTTGTGGATCGGCTCAGTTTTCTTGTCTCGACCATGCCACATGGTCAAGCCATCCAGGTATTTACTTCTCTGCCACCCCCTTGTTCTTAGGCCCTCAATCTTGCCAGTTGTCGCCAAGTTCTCCAAATTATCTCTTCTCATAACGTGACCAAAATATTGCAACTGTCAACGTCTAATTTCTCTAATCAGTTTACGGTTTTCATTTGATCACAACAACCACCATTATTATCACTACATGCATCACCATCACCATCATCATCATTGCGATTAACCACAAAGACTGCTCACAACGGATGAGAATTCACTACATTTCGTGACCTGGTGATGTAATAATTTACACGGATAGCTCTTTGCTAAGAGATCAAAGAAGTGCCTGGGGATCGTGGCGTAGAACGGGGGATGGTTTTTGGTGCAGGGGAACCTGGAGTATGATACCACAACATCTAGTCTCAACATGGAGGTGGTGGCATCCACTGCGGGAGTATAAATAGCATACGCATGTCGTGATTGTAATGGACTCACAAAGTATGATAAGAAATGTGAAGACAGACATGCTTCGGGCAGAATGGCAAGCCTCCATTCAACAATCGAAAATAGAGAGTATGTTGAATTCCTCCCTCCAAAACATGCTGGTGTATTGAGAAACGAGCAAGGAGACAGATTGGCTGAGTTTGCATCATCGGTGCGGTATTTGTGTTTTATAGAACAGACTAGCTGACACGGCCGGCTTCGCCCAGACTCTGGTGGGGAGCATCTCATTTAATTCATATAAGTAGTCATATAAGCTCCCGTTCCCGACTGTCTGTCTGTCTGTCTGTCTATCTATCTGTCTGTCTGTCTGTCTGTCTGTCTGACCCGGCCCAGCCCATGGTGGAGAGCATCTCATTTAAATCATATAAGTAGTCATATAAGATCCCGTTCCCGACTATCTGTATGTCTGTCTGTCTTGGGTAAATGGAGGAGGGAGGAGGAAGAGGGAGGTGGAGGAGGGAAGAGGAGGGAGGAGGAGGGAGGAGGAGACAGGAGGAATAGGAGGGAGGAGGAGGGATTAGGAAGAGGAGGGAGGAGTAGGGTGGAGGAGGAGGGGGAGGAGGAGGGAGGAGGAAGAGGGGAGAAGGAGGGAGGAGGAGATCGCAGGAGGAGAAGGAGGAGGAGAGGGAGGAGGAGGAGGGAGAGGGAGGAGGAGGGAGGAGGAGGAGAGAGTAGGCGGAGGGAGGAGGCGGAGGGAGCAGGAAGAGGGAGGAAGAGGGAGGAGGAGGAGGGAGGAGAAGGAGGAGGGAGGAGTAGAGAGTGGGAGGAGGGAGGAGGCGGAGGGAGGAAGAGGGAGGAGGAAGAGGGAGAAGGAGGAGGGAGGAGAAGGAGGGAAGAGGATGAGAGGGAGGAGGAGGAAGAGGGAGGAGGAGGAATGTGAAGGGAGGAGGAGGGAGGAGGTAGAGGGAGGAGGAGGGAGGAGGATAGAGGAGGAGGAGGGATGAGGAGGAAGAGGGAGGAGGAGGAATGTGAAGGGAGGAGGAGGGAGGAGGTAGAGAGAGGAGGAGGAGGGAGGAGGAGAATGGAGGAGGAGGGATGAGGAGGAGAGGGGGGAGGAGGGGGAGGAGGGGAGGAGGAGGGAGGAAGAAGGAGGAGGGAGGAAGACGGATGAGGGGGAGGAGGGAGGGGGAGGAGGAGAAGGGAGGAGGAGGAGGGAGCAGGAGGAAGGAGGAGGGAGGAGAAGGAGGAAGAGGGAGGAGGAGGGAGGAGGAAGAGAGAGGAGGGAGGAGGAAGAGAGAGGAGGGAGGAAGAGGAGGGAGGAAGAGATAGGCGGAGAGAGGAGGAGGAGGGAGGAGGAGGAGTAGGGATGAATAGGAGGGAGGAGAAGGGAGGAGGAGGGATTAAGAGAAAGAGGGGGGAAAGGGAGAAGGAGGAGGGAGGAGGGAGGAGGAGGAGGAAGAGGGAGGAGGAGGGAGGAGGGAGGATGAGGAGGAGGGAGGAGGAGGAGTGAGGATGGTGAAGGAGGAGGAGGGGGAGGAGGGAGGGGGAGGAGGAGGGAGAAGGAGGAGGAGGAGGAGGAGAACGTAGGTGGGGGAGGATGAGAAGGGAGGAGGGAGAGGAGGAGGAGGGAGGAGGAGGAGTGAGGAGGAGGGAGGAGGTGGAGGGAGAAGGAGGAGGGAGGAAGAGGTAGAAGGAGGAGGGAGAAGGAGGGAGGAGGAGACAGGAGGAATAGGAGGGAGGAGGAGGGATTAGGAAGAGGAGGGAGGAGTAGGGTGGAGGAGGAGGGGGAGGAGGAGGGAGGAGGAAGAGGGAGAAGGAGGGAGGAGGAGGAGGAGGAGAGAGGGAGTAGGGTGGAGGGGAGGGAGGAGGGAGGAGGAGGAGGAGAGTAGGCGGAGGGAGGAGGCGGAGGAGGAGGCGGAGGGAGCAGGAAGAGGGAGGAAGAGGGAGGAGGAAGAGGGAGAAGGAGGGAGGAGAAGGAGGAGGGAGGAGGAGGAGGAGTAGAGAGTGGGAGGAGGGAGGAGGCGGAGGGAGGAAGAGGGAGGAGGAAGAGGGAGAAGGGAGGAGGAGGGAGGAGGTAGTAGGATGATTGATTGCCATCCCACCAGGTTAATATGTTATCGCGGACCTCAGAGAGAAGTGTCTATGTAGAAGACCATTTCCTGGACGTACGTATTTTGGGAGGGGGAGGAGGGAGGAGGGAGGAGGAGGAAGAAGAAAAAAAAACTACGACAGTTGGCATCTCTGGATTGAAAGGAAGGCGTGTAGAAAATTTCATCTCAATCGATGGGCCGTTCGCGAGCGTATAAAGGACATACATACATACAGAGATACAGACAGACAGAGATACGGAGATCCTTTTTTATATATAAGACTAGCTGACCCTGCCCGGCTTCGCCCAGACCCTGGTGGGGAGCATCTCATTTAATTCATATAAGTAGTCATATAAGTTCTCGTTCCCGTTACCGACTGTCTGTCTGTCTGTCTGTCTGACCCAGCCCGTCTTCGCCCAGACCCTGATGGGGAGCATGTCATTTAATTCATATAAGTAGTCATATAAGTTCCCGTTCCCGACTGTCTGTCTGTCTGTCTATCTATCTATCTGTCTGTCTGTCTGACCCAGTCCAGCCCATGGTGGAGAGCATCTCATTTAAATCATATAAGTAGTCATATAAGATCCCGTTCCCGACTATCTGTCTGACTGTCTGTCTGTCTTGGGTAAATGGAGGAGGGAGGAGGAAGAGGGAGGTGGAGGAGGGAGGAGGAGGGCGGAGACAGGAGGAGTAGGGAGGAATAGGAGGGAGGAGGAGGGATTAGGAGGAGGAGGGAGGAGGAGGAGGGAGGAGAAGGAGGGAGGATGAGGGAGAGGAGGGAGCAGGAGGAGGAGAGGGAGGAGGAGAAAGAGGAGGAGGAGGAATGTGAAGGGAGGAGGAGGTAGAGGGAGGAGGAGGGAGGAGGAGGAGGGAGGAGGAGGGGAGGGAAGAGGAGGTAGAGGGAGGAGGAGGAGGAGAAGGAGGGAGGAGGAGAGGAAGAAGAGGAGGGAGGAGGAGGAGGGAGGAGGAGGAGGAGGGAGGAGGAGAGGGAGAAGGAGAAGGGAGGAGGAGGGAGGAGGCAGAGGGAGAAGGAGGAGGAGGGAGGAAGAGGGAGCATAAAGAGGGAGGAGGGAGAGGGAGGAGGAAGAGGGAGGAGGAGGAGGAAGAGGGAGGAGGAAGAGGAGGAAGAGGAGGGAGAGGGAGGAGGGGAAGAGGAAGAGGGTAGGAGGAGGAGGGAGAGGAGGAGGAGGAGGAGGGAGGAGGTAGTAGGATGGAGAAGTAAGAGGGAGGAGGTAGGAGGAGGAGGAGGGAGGAGGAGGCAGGAGGAGGAAGAGGGTAGGAGGAGGAAGAGGGGAGAGGAGGAGAAGAATGGAGAAGGAGGAAGGAGGAGGAGGGGAGAGGAGGAGGGAGGAGGCAGAGGGAGAAGGAGGAAGGAGGAGGAGGAAGGAGGGAGGGGAAGGAGGGAGAATGAGGAGGGGAGGAAGGAAAGGGAGGTGGAGGAGGAGGAGGTAGAGGAGGAGGAGGAGGAGGAGGGAGGAAAAGGGAGGAGGAGGGAGAGAAGGAAGAAGGAGGAGGAAGAGGGAGGAGGAGGATGGAAGAAGGGAGGAGAGAGGTAGGAGGAGGAGGTAGAGGAGGAGGAGGGAAGGGGAGGTGGAGGAGGATGAGAGGGAGGTGAGGAGGGAGGAGGAGGAGTGAGGAGGTTAGTGGGGAGGGAGGGTGGGAGGGAAAAGGGAGGAGGGGAGGTGAGGAAGAAGGGAGGAGGAGGTGAGGTGAGAGGGAGGGGAGTTGGAGATATGGAGGTGGAAGAGGGAGGGTGGATGGAGGAGGGAGGAGGGTGGATGTGGGAGGAGGAGGTTGGAGAGGAGGAGGGAGGAGGAGGTGAGGTGGAGAGGGAGGAGGATGAGGGAGAGGAGGTGGGGGAGTGAGGAGGTGGAGGAGGGGTGGGTGGTGGTAGGTGGGTGGAGGGTGGTGAGAGGGGTGGAGGAGGGAGAGGTGAGGAGGGTGTGGTGGTTTGGGTGTGTGGTGGTTGGTGGTGTGTGATGAGGTGTGGAGGAGGAGGGTGGAGGAGGAGGGAGGGGTGGAAGAGGAGGTGGAGGGAGGTGAGAGGAGGAGGAGGGGAGGAGGAGGAGGGAGGAGGAGGAAGGAGGAGGATGGAGGAGGTGAGGAGGAGGAGAGAGGAGTGGAGGAGGAGAGGTAGATAGGAGGAGGAGAAGGTGGAGTGAGGAGAGGAGGAGGAGGAGGAGGAGGAGGTAGGGAGGAGGTGATGAGGGAGGAGGGAGGAAGAGGGTGGTGGAGGAGGTGTGGAGAAGGAAGGTGGAGTAGAGGTAGGAAGGTGAGGGGAGTGAGAGAAGGAGGTAGGAGTTGGTGGGTGAGGTGGAGGTGGTGTGGTAGGAGGGGTGGTGGGAGGTGGTTGTGGTTGGTTGTGGAGGGTGGGAAGGGGTGGAGGAGGGTGGAGGTGGAAGTGGTGGATGGTTGTGGGTGGTGTTGGTGGGTTGTGGTTGTTGTTGGTTGTTGGTGTGAGGTGGAGGGGTGTGGGAGGTGGTTGTGGGTTGGTGGTGGTTGGTGGTGGTGGGTGGTGGTTGTGTGTTGTGGTTGGTGTTGTTGTGGGTGTAGGTGGTTTGTGGGTTGTGGTGGGTGTGGTGGTGTTTTGGAGGTGGTTGAAGGTGTGTTGGAGGATGGTTAGAAGGAGGAGGTAGAGGTGGAGAGGGAGGAGGGGAAGAGGAAGAGGGTAGGAGGAGGGAGGAGGTAGTAGGATGATTGATTGCCATCCACCAGGTTAATATGTTATCGCGGACCTCAGAGAGAAGTGTCTATGTAGAAGACCATTTCCTGGACGTACGTATTTTGGGAGGGGGAGGAGGGAGGAGGGAGGAGGAGGAAGAGAAAAAAAAACTACGACAGTTGGCATCTCTGGAATGAAAGGAAGGCGTGTAGAAAATTTCATCTCAATCGGATGGGCCGTTCGCGAGCGTATAAAGGACATACATACATACATACAGACATACAGACAGACAGAGATACGGACATCCTAATTTATATATAAGATTTAGTCAGGGTCTTTGGAATTGTGTGAATAGTGCTGAAGAACAGATAGATCATTACGGCCTGGAGAGAATGGTGCTTAAAGGAATGACCAGAGAATCTGCCTACACTCAAAAATTCTGACAATAGGCCAAACGGACACATAATCCTACTGCTACTGGTACCATACGTAGTGGGACTCTTTGCTTGCTGTTGAAGATGAGGACGGAGCACGCGTGGGAATTTCATGTCGGTTCTTGACGCAACTCACCAACGAAAAAGAGCTCACGTGAATCAAGACTGTGACCAAGGAAAGGATATGTTCTTCAACAGACTTCTGTTTTAAAACAGACTTGTCAACACGCGTCACTGCCTCCGTGTCTGTCAGTTGTCACACTACAACATTCATCCTTATACGTTATGACAGTCCAAGGCGGCTCACTCCTTAACCCACTTTCCTCCTGATATTTCTTTCTCGTATATTATAAAACATACACACACACGCGCGCGCGCACACACACTCACACACGCACACCCACACACACCCACCCACCGCTCACCCATCCACACATCCACCTACCAACACACACCCACACACACACATTCAGCTACCAACCTACCTGCCTACACACATACACCCCCCCCCCCCACACACATCATGCGCGCACGCACAGTACACACCCACCGCTCACCCATCGACACATCCACCTACCAACACACACCCACACACACACATCTCCCCACACACATAACACACACACATACACACCCACCCACACACACACACACACACACACACATATATATATATATATATATATATATATATATATATATATATATATATATATATATATATATATATATATATAGGGTTGCGTGAATATGTAACTGAGAAACCTGAACATTTCTCTTTGAATGAATGAATGAATGAATGAATGAATGAATGAATGAATGAACATCTTTATTTTCAAAGGATTAAGAATTGGGCACGCTGGCCCGTCTGACATTCTGCCCTTCTTCACAATTTCCTCTCATATACTCTTTCATTTAACATCATTTATGAAGCAAATTTTTGACAACAAAAGAACAATAGCATTATAACGCATGAAAAATAATCAATAACAAATGACTCACTGAGGCAATGTTTAACATGGGCATTATAAATACCTAAGGAAGGTGTAACGTGCCATACATATGGGAATGTTTTTTGGCTAGTTGTCGTTTGAGATAATTTACAATTATTATTGTATTTTCTTTTTGCTTTTGTTTATGGGGGGGGGGGGGGGGGGTGTAGTCAGTACTGAGGTAGTGTTCAAACAGATTGCGAATGTATGTGTAATGATTTGTGGTGTCTTTGATTTCTTGTGGAAGATTGTTCCACGAGTGAGCGGCATAGTATGCTAAGCTTGTTTTATATAAGTCTATCCTAGGTTTAGGGACATGAAGTATATTTAGTCGCTCGCTATGTCTTCCGTTATATTTAAACAATGGCCAAAGGTAGCTTGGACCATTTTGAAATAGGATTTTCTTAATTAGTTTGGCCTTATTAAAAAGTAGTCGTTTGTGGAGTGGCAGTAACCGAAGATTGTATGTAGGTTAGAATTGTCGGTGAGCTTTTCACCATTAATTAAACGCACTGCCCTTTTCTGGAGTAAATATAGGAGTTTTGTTATTGATTTGGAACATCCATCCCAGATTGTGGAACAATAATCAATATGTGTTTGTATGTGGGAAGTATAGAATATCTTTCTTGTGTTTTCGTCAAGGAAATTTTTAATTTTGGTAAGTTGATATACTTTTTTGGCTATTTGTTTAACGAGAGCATGAACATGTGAGTTAAAGGTTAGATTTTGGTATATTACACTTTCTATAGGCATGCTACCAATGTGCTGCTGTAGAGTTCTCTGCGAGTTTAGCGTGTGAAGTCTTTGCCTGGTTCTTATTAACATAGATTTTGTTTTAGAAATGTTGATTTTCATGCGGTTTGTATGACTCCAATTAACTACCCTATTTATTTCCTGTTGCAATGATACTTCTAGCACAATACGATCAATAACGTTTGTATATACTGTGCAGTCATCTGCAAATAGATCGCAGGACGACGACAGATATAAGGGAAGATCGTTTATATAAATGGCAAATAACAGAGGGCCAAGAATAGATCCCTGCGGTACTCCAATATTAATGGTAATGGCTTGAGATAAAGATTGATTGTGTGATACTATTTGTTTTCTGTCTAATAAAAATGATTTTTATTAATGTCACTATTTTAAAGCTTACTTTCATTGTTCCTAGTTTAATTAGAATATTATGATCTATCATATCGAACGCTTTTCTAAAGTCTATAAACACCGCTCCACATAGAGTATTGTTGCTAATATTTTGATGCCAGTTTTCTATCATGTTTGTTAGGGCCGTATGACAAGAATATTTTGGCCGGAATCCTGACTGACTGTCAACGATTAGTTTGTGGCGAACTAAGTGCTCTAGTGTTGTTTTGTGGATGTGCTTTTCTAGTGGTTTGGATAGTGAGGATAATATGGAAATTGGCCTATAATTACTCATGAGACAATCGTCTAGAGAACCAGCTTTTAAGTGAGGATACACAATAGCGTTTTTAAAGGCAGATGGGAAGTGACCTTTAGTGAGACATTGATTATATATAAAAGTTAGTGACTCGCAGATCGCCAGTGCAGCATGACGAAGAATACGATTACTGATTCCATCAATTCCTGATGAATTATTGTTTTTTAGGTTCTTTAGCAAAAGAAGAATCAAAGATGTTACAAAAAATGTTTACTGTCTCGACTTTCAATAATAATAATAATAATAATAATAATAATAATAATAATAATAATAATAATAATAATAATAATAATAATAATAACAATAATAAACTATTTAGCGTCAGTTAATACTTTCTGAATGTTCACCTCTCTTGCATCACATACTTCGTCTGCCTGTGTGAGTGTGAACTTTCCAAGTTAAAAATTACCCCCATCTGAAAAAAAGCAGGACAAATGAGCGTCCGAAACGTTCGGGACAGTGAAATGTGTCATTAAAACCGGGACTGTACCGGAAAACTGGGATGTCTGGCAACCCAACTTATAAATATTTACACTCTAGCTTGGAATGTGCAAAACAGGGCTCTTCTAATTATTATAACCTCTTCCTTAATTAATTATGTAATCAATTAATTAATGTTGACCGATTTTACTTCCATCAGTTTGATTGTCAATCCATCCACATCTCAGGAAACCAATTATAATCATCGCCATCATCATCACCATCATCATCATTGTCATCATCCTCATCATCATAATTATTATCGCCCTTGCTATCAAGAAACTTCCCTTAACATCCACTCGGGAAATAATCCATCAAAGTCTGCGAATGCACGCCCTTGTTACTAAATTCTAAATTCCCAGACATCAAACACATGATCAGGCGATCAATGAACGAATTCCTCCCTCTGTTCAAACTCTCCATCTTTTCCCTCCCAAACTGAGTGGGAATTGAGCCCGCACACGAGGGACTGGCCCTGAACGGAGAGAAGAGAGGGGTCGGAACTATTTCCTCTTTAAGGGTAATTTGCGGTAATAGAGGAAGTGAGTTGAGGTAGGCTGTGAGGGAGGAAATTGTTGTGGAGTGGGTTTTGTTTTCAATCCGTAGAAGAACAAAGGAGAGGACTTTGTATATGAGGAGATCGTGACGTTGTGGGAAGTATTCCTCTTGAGAGATAGAAAGGCTGGCCCGGCGAGGTATTATACTGGGCATTAATTAATATCATGTTCTGTCTTTGTTTTTATTTTTGTATTTTTTTTTTTTTTTGGGGGGGGGGGGGGGGGTTGAATTCAAGCATAGTCCATACACGTTGTAACTATTACCCCCTATGGACAATCGTCACCCTCAAATTAATAACACAGCTACTATTTGCGGCTGACTCAGTGACAGGCTGACGCAGGAGTAATAAGGTTGAGCGGGGTAGGGTTAATGGTAGAACCCTAGAGAATACACATGCTACTACTTCTAGTGCACTAGAGGTATGTTTGCGTGTGGATTAGCTTTCCCTGTTACCAGTGTCCCTCACCATCAGGCGAACCAACTCCGACTTCAGAGGTACTGGTAATTTACGTCCCCAATTTAGTCCGACTGTCCAGTCTAGAGGTTGAACCCCATACTTTGGCATCAGCAAACCGGATGTTTAAGAACGCCACACATTTCGACGCTGTCGTGGACAGAAATGGTCGACCTCTTGAGTCCCCGCCTTAGGAGAGACCTTTCTCTCCTAGCCATCGTCAAAGCGTGACACTCGTTATAAGGCCTTGTATACTCTTCAGTGTGACCAGAGCTCACATGTCAGCTCATGACAGGCGCATTAAATGAGATGTCAGTCTAGGCCGTGTAGTAGTAGTAGGCCACATTCAGTCCTGTAGGACTATAGAGTTGTGCGGCTGGGGAGGTACCTGACAGCACCGCTGGTGACTGTATAGTCCAATGTGAGAGTGATAATCTCTGTCACAGTTTCCGCATCTGTAATACGAAGCAGGTCCCACAGTAAGTGATTGCTTTTTATGCCTGTGCCTCTTATCCTCAGTTTGTTGGATCAGATTGCGCTCAAAGAGCACCAGTCCGTTTCGCACATCTCTTCTCCAGGAACATCTGTCTTCTGAAACTCTTTCCTACGTGTCTGGAGCTATGCCAAGGGTTATCATATCTTGCTTACAAACATCATTTTATCGCATTTGGGGTCTTCCGGTTGGCCTCTTTCCTGTGGCTAGTTCTGCGTATAGGAGATCTTTGGGAATGCGTTCATCCGTTATGTACAATCAATCGAACAGTTCCATTTCTACAGCCAAACTGTTCTTCTTCTGCCTTTTATGTCCCACAGGAACAAAGTCCCTCAACCAGCTCACCCCCAAGCCGTTTGTAGAACTGATCACCATTGGGTGGATATTGCAGCTACAGCTTTCTGCGGGACAAGGTAGTCAGTCTAACGCCAACCCTCCTGGGTCGTCTTTTACAACATGATAGGTAGATTCCGTTGCCCTGCTACTGAGCTGAGTGCCTGGAGCAAGAATGTGAGCTGTGAATTTACATCTGTCCGCGGTTGTTTGTAGCAGGAACTGCATGTTCCCAAAAATGGGGGTCGGTAAGTCGCTGAACTAAACAGCGTTGCTTTATGCAGTAATGTCTGGCTGTGGTCTTTTAGTGACTGCCGCTTCATTTGACGATGAACTGTAGTTTTCGTGGAGGACATTTGTGTTGGCATTCTGGCCTGGCAGCAGCCATATGCATGTATACCTGTGTGAACTGTTGGTTTTTTTAGACTCGTATCTGTTCCACTTTTCACATGGAGAAGTGGGGAGCATTTTGTGTGATATTCACTGGCACAGGAACGGAGTATAATGGGGCGACCCTTTGCTGTTAAGTTGGAACAGCGACTAACTAACTGATTGACTAACTAACTAATTGACTAACTAACTGACTAACTAACTGACTAACTGACTAACTGACTAACTAACTGACTGACTGACTAACAAACTAACTAACTAACTAACTGACTGACTGATTGACTGACTGACTGACTAACTACATAATTGACTAACTGACTGACTAACTGACTGACTGACTGACTAACTAACTAACTGACTGACTGACTGATTGACTGACTGACTAACTAACTGACTGACTGACTGACTGACTGACTGACAGACTAAATGACTGACTGACTGACTGACTAACTAACTACCTTTTTGAATAACGAAGACACAAACAATAGATTGCACGATTTATTGCCTGGCATATTTCGCTGCATCTCGTCAGGTACATACTGCAGAAATCACACAACTTACGTGAATTAATTAGATAAATCCTTCAAATTGAAATATACACATGTTCGCACCGTAATGTCGATTGTCTACCACGGTAAATTTAAACTGACTAACATGTCTTTCTGCTTGCACAAGGACGGCTTACAAAGGTTGATTAGTATAGCTTCAGCAAACTTTAACAATCGACTACTTTGTGTGTTGAACAACACACGGAAGGCACTGTCTCTTTCAACCATGTGGCCACTCTCGAGCACATGTCTCCCGACCGATGAAGCCAGATTTTTCCGGTGTGTCGGCCTGCCTAGGCTACCATCTTCTGTGTGTAGTATCTTGTCCAACCAATTCGGAATATGTTCCGAAACCCTGCAATGTAACTGTCGCTCAGTTCTGCCTATGTAGATGGCCTCGCATCTGCATGTAAATTGGTAAATACAATTTGATTTGGCGTACAAAGCTACAGGTTCTTTTACTGCTGGGACTGGGATCGGTGTGTTTCTGTACCCGATGACTAGAGTTGCAGCACAGACTGTTCGCTCGACTGCTGTGGTGAGCCGGTCCCGCAGACGTTGCATTACGTCATCTCCTCGGAAGGTTAGCTGGATGAATACTTTGAGTTTAGGGACTGTAGTTACTTCTGATTTCGGTTTGGGCTGTTGGCAGTGGCGCTTTATAAATCCTGTGGAGTACCCATTCAGGTTTAAGGCATTCTTCAGAGTTTTAAATTCCTCTGTCAGTGTGTCCTGGGTGCATATCTTCCTAGCACGGTCAAACAGGGTCCGTACTAAGCCCCGTTTGTACTGGACAGGTGCGAAGCGCTGAAAATTTAAGTATTGGCCAGTCCATGTTTCTTTGCGGTACACCGATCTTTGAATTGTGCCATCTGCTCTACGTCTCATTAGGATATCTAGAAACGGCAACGCTTCGTTGTGTTCGTGTTCCATAGATAAAGAGATGTTTATATGTGTCTCGTTCATTGTGGCCTGGAACGACGTTGCTTGTAGCTCGTCTGTGGTGATACTACCTATTTGACTAACTGACTGACTAACTGACTGACTGACTAACTAACTAACTAACTAACTGACCGACCGACCGGCCGGCCGACCGACCGACTAACTAACTAACTAACTAACTAACTAACTAACTAACTAACTAACTAACTGACCGACCGACCGGCCGACCGACCGACTAACTAACTAACTAACTAACCGACTGACTGACTGACTGACTGACTGACTGACTGACTGACTGACTGACTAACTAACTAACTAACCGGGGTGTGGCGTCTGATACGGGTGGTGCCAATATCTTTGCCTGCCAGAGTACAGTCAAACCTCGGTTTTCGTCGACAATCCGTCCGAAGACAATCGGCGAAACCCGAAACCGACGAAAACGGATGCAATTATTTCCATATGAATCAATGTAAATTCAATTAATTCATTCCAAAATACATACCAAAACACATTTTATAGAGAATAAAAACGTGTTTAATACTATTTTTGGACCCCAGGCGTGTCCGAACACGCACATTCGCCATGCCTAGTAGCATAGTTAGTTAGTTAGTTAGTTAGTTAGTTAGATAGTTAATTAGTTAGTTAGTTAGTTAGTGAGTTAGTTAGTTGGTTGGTTAGTTAGTCAACAGATCATCCTCATTGCACATGGAAACATTCGTCCATAAGTGCTCGGATCCCCCCCTCCCTCAGTAAATCCCGCAGCGTGTAGCGACTGACGACACCAGTTCTGTGTTGGTTTATTAATCTGCCTTTTCTTCCCGCGTAGAGTTCTTGTTTGGCCACACCTCTTTTAATATGCTGTTCTCGCATACTGACCATGGTTGTAGATTCACAGTCATCATTTGGTTCTCGCGAACGACTTACTTCTCGTAGAACATTCAGAATGTCAGACTGGTCCATGGCTCGTCCACCTTCCACAGTAGCCTTACGTGCGAGTGTGTCAGCCCGCTCATTTTCTCGTACACCCGATTGACCTGGCACGAAAATAAAACTAATTCTTGCTAGTCGAGACCGCTCCAGCGACAACAACCACTCTCATTGGATCCACCCCATCTCTATCTTCTTGAGCATGCTCAATGAGTCACTAAGGAAACATGCCTTAGTGAATGTCTGTGTCTCGAGCCATGTTGTTGCTTTACTTACTGCCATGACTTCCATGGTCAGGCTACTTGTGGTAAAAGCAAAAGCACCAGAATCTTCCTTCACAATTCTCCCTAAGGCCTCAGTCGTAAAAGCCCATGGACTTCTCACTCGTCGAACGACGAGTGTAAATGACAGCTTCAACCTCCAAAGAATTCTCGAAAATCAAAGCCTGTACTTCCGCCTCCACAGCAGCCGGATTTTCTTGTCTGCATTTTCTGTCTAGTTGGATGCAAACAGAAAAGGATATACAGAAATCTGTTGGCCCTTGTACACACTCTTCGCCAGGTTCTAAGTCCTCCAGTGAATACACCTGCTGAAGAATGTTTTCGGCTTGACCCATCCACGCCTTTCCTCTTTTTAACCTGCTGCCCTTTACCTTAATAATTTAAATATGCAGTGGATGTTGTGTGTTTGCGTTGACTCAGGAGTAGGCACGTGCTCTGCAAATTTGTATTCTATCCCCAATGGTTGGAAAATCAAGAAGGTAACGCATCGCCCTGCATGCTGTATCTCTTGTACATCCAAGAATAATACGCATTGCTTGGTTCTGTATCTTATCCATCCTTTCCATCTGCTTACGGCTGATAGTCAGGATCGCCATCGCATACTCCAAAACAGAAAAGACCAGACCCTCGTAAAGAAGACAAAGATGGCGCTGCTCACAGTTTGCCGCCGTCATCACCCGCCTAGTAAAGCAATGTATGCCAATACGCCTCTTGAATTTTTCAAAATATAATCTGCTGGCCTTTAAATCACTAAGTACACTAGCATTCATCCCAGTCATTTTCTTAATGAGATCAACATACAACAGTCTGACCTGTTCACATATGATTGCCTCCGAAACAGAATCGCCATCTAATTATTTTTGATTTATCCAAATTAATAATAACTGTTCGACATCTTAAAAATTTTTGCAATCTCTATTTCGTTATAACATTCACTCCTTTCGCGACATTAACCTTCTTTATTGCTTTCTTTTTTGCCACAATGGAACTTATCGTGGGTGGCTAATTCCCGTACCCGCGGCCGATTTCTGCAATATTAATGCCACTCTCGTATTTGTCAGTGATTTCCTTCTTCAGCCCGATCGTGTTCCTGGTCTTCTTGTTCGAAAGGCTGCTGGCTCTGGACAATCTCTTTAGTCCCATGATGGAGCTAACGGGAAAGGGTTAACTTATTAGCAAGTGATGCTCACACAACGAGAAACAACGCCAAACTGAGCATAAAAACGCGTGGGTTCCTTTGGTTTCGCAAAATTAGCAGCGAGGTCCCGTAGGCAGGTCGTCGAAAACCGAGGCAATCGAAGAACCCGAGACACATTTTTCGCGGAAAACATTCGACGAAAACCGAAATTGACGAAAACCGAAGGCAACGAAAACCGAGATTTGACTATACTTACAAATGAGTGCTTGAGAAAGGTTAATGAAAGTTAGTTAGTAGCATATTCTTTCCAAGACGTCGCAATCACCCGCAGCATATTTTAGCTAATTGTGATTTCGCGGCAAGTTTACGTTCAGTAGTTCGCCATCGCTGTATGGACCGGCGCTCATACCATTGTATGAAAATCAGCGCTAGGCTGTGTGCTTTCACAAGCGGTATGGGGGGTTATTACAGCGCCGGCTAAGTAGATGATTATTGTCAACATAAGGATAAGACCAGCAATGTTCTGTGATTATTTAATGAGAAAAGGAGCACTGGAAAACCTCATGACAACTGAAAAGTGCAGAACCAGTGGGAGAAGAGGTAGCTGCAGACAGAAAGAGATGAGGCTAACAAACGAACAAAGAACGAACAAACTTTATTTTCAAAGGGTTAAGAATTGGGCACGCAGGCCCGTCTAACATTCTTAAAGTTAGTTGCTTATATTTTACATGACGTCTACGGTCAACACCAGCATATTCTGCTATTGTTGTCTTGGCAAGTGTTACGTGCAGTAGTTTGTCATTTCTTTTTGAATGACCGGTACCCATACCATTTCGTAAAGAAACCAGCTCAACGAAGTCTGCTGCCAAATCACCCGTAGCTGTGTTCCGAACTCGGGTATGCGGGATCACGATTCTGACATTCTGGCCTTCTTATATCTTTCCCCTCATCACGCATCACTAATGATGCTAATCCTAAACAGGGGGGTGGGGGATACGGGGGTGTCAGGCATTGGTAGCACCTTTGGTAAGGATGACTTTCATGTCCTTTTCAGGATCCATCCCCCACTGGTCCAAGCCTGACACCCAACTCACACCTGTGGCTCCTAGTAGCTGTCAGCATGCGACAGCGACCATCCCCCGGGCAACAGCTGTAAGAGGCTGGCTAAACCAGGCGTGGGTAGCCGATTTAGTCTCAAACCAAGCGGTGAACTAGGGTATGCCTACCCAGCTTGTGAAGACAGGATTCGGCAGACTGCGCGGAAGAAATCATTCCTGATTCAACGCCTGCAAAGCGTTGTGGAACGTAATGAGCACGGCAAGGCACGTAAAGCGTCCTGGTCATCAACTGCACCTGTATTCGTCACCAGTCGTCTTGACTTGTCTTGCCTTTGGACTCAGATGGACTCAGGCGAGAGAGTGAGGTCGACAAATTGCGCAACTATTCCTCACTTTAATCCAATTCATCGCGCAAGTCATTCTTTATCCAACGTCATATATCACCTTCAAGCCCTGTGACGATGGGCGAGCGGCGAAAAAGCAGGCGTGGGTACGCTGGCTGCCGTAGTCGCAGACCTGCACACAGGCGGCTCAGGCCATATGGTGGTCTTCAACTGACCGGAGCAGCAGTGAGATTCGGCAGCTCCCTGGGCGACTGAGCAGCCCTCTATAGGAATACACTGATCACCTCCAAAGCATGAGGAAGGGGCTAGAAAAGGTGCCCTAAACATTGTCTGCTCCATCATTATCTAACCAGCTAGCCGCGGTTGGTGGGTACCCTAAACTGCGGTCTACATACAAACAAAGAAACAACGACAATGTGGCTTCAGAAAAGAACGTGGAACTGTTGACATGATTTTCGCTGCAAAGCAGCTGCAAGAGAAATGTCAGGAACAGAACAGCGAAATGTTCTCCACTTTCATTGACCTTACCAATGCTTTTGCTACAGTCAGCATAGAAGGACTGTGGAAGATTATGGCAAAATATGGCTGTCCACGAAAATTTGTTCAAATAGTGCGGCTATTTCATGATGGTATGCAGGCAAGAGTACAGGAAAATAGTGAACTGTCTGAACCCTTTCCTGTCACCAATGGAGTGAAGCAAGGATGTGTCCTGGCACCAACACTGTTCAGCCTCATGTTTTCAGCCATGTTGATGAATGCCTTCGAGAACGACGACATCGGAATAGACATCAACTACCGCATGGATGGAAAGTTATTCAATCTCAGAAGGCTGAAAGCTAAAACCAAAATTAACAGCGACACCGTCAGAGAGCTCCTGTTTGCTGATGATTGCGCTCTATACGCCAACTCAGAGGCGGACATGCAACATAACGTTTCAGCTTTCTCACATGCCTGTGCCAACTTTGGGCTCAATATCAACTTGGAGAAGACTGTAGTTATGTACCAGCCAGCTCCAGGGAATAATCACACTGTGCCGAATATCAAAGTGAATGGCCATAGTCTAAGTGTTGTCGACAAATTCACCTATCTTGGCAGCACTGTGTCACAAACTGCCACAATTGATGATGAAGTGAATGCAAGAATCTCCAAGGCCAGCTCGGCCTTTGGCAGACTGTAGAAGAATGTATGGGACAGAAATGGAATAAGCCTGCAAACAAAGCTGAAAGTCTACAAAGCAGTTATAATATCCACACTGCTATATGCTTGTGAAACCTGGACTGTTTATCAGCGACACGCTAGGAAATTAAACCATTTCCACACAGTATGCCTTAGGAAGCTACTGAAGATTAAATGGCAAGACCAGATCCCAGACACTGAAGTCCTAGAAAGAGCGTCCATGAAAAGTATCCACACTCTACTAATAAAACATCAGATTCGCTGGGCTGGTAACTTAACTCGTATGCCAGATCACAGCCTCCCTAAACGAATTTTTTACGGCGAGTTGCGTTGTGGTAAACGCTCCCAAGGCGGCCAGAGGAAACGCTTTAAAGACACTGAAAATCTCACTGAATGCTTTTGGAATTCATTATGACACCTGGGAGACTGCAGCCAGAGACCGAAATTCGTGGAGTGCATTATTACGCAAGGGTGCAGTCACGTGTGTGGCACCAGGACTGCAAGAGCTGTGAAGAAAAGACAGAACAGAAAAACCACTGCAGGAAATCCTCTTCTAGAAACGTCAAGCATTCTTTGTCCACATTGTTAAAGAACATTTCGAGCCAAAATAGGCCTTATCAGCCATCTTAGAACTCAGGGCTCCATACTTTCAACCCCACTGGATGAAATGAATGGTCATCATCATTCTTGATGGACAAACAACAACATAACAATCCTAAACAAGAGAACAATATGCATACTATGACCCTCTAAAGCAGAGGTGCCAAACTCAATCGCTCAGCGGGCCAACACTAAAATCACACGTAAGGTTGCGGGCCGAACAGGATAAACATTCAATAAGCCGAAAATTAAACCCTTGTTAAAACATTAATATAAATTGAAACGGTGGAGCGGCTGGCCGAGAAGCTAGAACGCCAGGCTTTCCTTTGGGAGACCCGGGTTCGAATCCTAGGTAAGGCGTGGAGTTGTTTCTGTCCGGTGCAAAAAGAAAACTCTAACCCAGTGGTTGTCAACCTTTTTTATGACCTATGCCCCCTTCACCATATTTTCAGAACGTCATCCCCCCCCCCCTTTCATATTTCCTACCTAAAAATTAGGCCCGTGCCCCCCTTCACCATATTTTCAGAACGTCATTCCCCCCTTTCGTATTTCCATCCTAAAATCCACCCCCCCCCTTCCTTACACAGTATACGTAATAATGGAAGCTAAATTTAATAGCACATACTAAAACAAGGCTAGGCGTCCACATAAAACGTGATTTGTGGGTCTACTTAACTTTATAAAATGAATTTTAGAAGGGTGAGACGAACAGAACCGTAAAGTATGAAGGGAAAAACAATATCAAGTAATCGGTTCTTGTATTAACGAGATCTTGAAATAATCTTAATTGCCCCCCCCCCCCACCGGAAACCCTAAAATTCAGAGGGGGGGGGGGGAATTCCCCACCGGTTGAGAACCACTGCTATAACCTGCACAGACCGCGACGACTGCACTACCCATGCGGCCTTAATTATACAGGCTCAAGACGCCCCTGTCCTTGACCGTAGGGTATTATAGGCAGTAAATAACAGTATAAATTGAAACATAAAAAAGTTTTAATAATAAAACATCATTGGATGCATTTTCACTCTTATGTAAATTTGTCAGAGCACGATGTTTGGCATCTTTTCTTGGCTACAAGTTTATTTATGTTGGGAGTAATGTTCTGTGTGATTGAGATTCTCATGATGGACTGCAAGTGGTCATCAATGAGACGAGTCCTGTGTAATGTTTTGTTAATCTTCATCACATAAATCAGCTGCTCACATTGGTATGTGCTACCAAACATGCTCAAGGTTCGAGCCGCATGTAGACGAAGCCGGGGCATCTCTTCAGGAATGAAACAAGTGAACTGTGCAGGCCCCACATTGTCGTACTTTGCCTTTAGTGACCCATTACACTGCAGCTCATTTAACTCAATCTGCAAATTTACAGGTGCAGTTTCCACATCTATGGGAAATCGATTACGAAACAGCTCGAAATTAATTTTCTGTGCTTCAAAGTCACTAAAGCGCCGTGCGAACTCGGCGCGAATTAAGCTAAGGTTTTCAGCAGAGTCCGCATTGGTAAACACCATAGCGTTGACTTGGTTTAACATTGCTTGGCAACAAGAAAAGTGAGGCAGGTTGCATTGGTGCATTTGTGTCTCCCATAAGTGCAGCTTCACTTGAAATGCTTCACTGCATCATGCATATCAGTGATAATGTGATCCTGTTCCTGGAGCTGCAGGTTCAAGTCGTTGAGATGAGTGGTTATATCAGACAGAAACGCCAACTCACATTTCCACTTTTTATCCCGAAAAGCTGTAGAATCTTTTCCTTTACTGTCCATGAATTGACAGATTTCCGCGATCAGCTGGAAAAATCTACTGAGAACTTTTCCCCGACTTGGCCACCGCACCTCTGTATGATAAGGTATGTCGCCAAACACCGTCTCTATTTTCTGCAGACACCACCCAAAAAAAAAAAAAAAAAAAAAAAAAAATTGGCAGTGATTTAAAGCCTTGGCTCTGATAAAGTTGACGTTTTGTGTTACAGCACTCATTAATATCTTCCATGTTGAGGACTTTACCACACATTTCTCCTGCATCTTTAACCGCATCCTCCCAACTAGCCCACTTTTTTGTCGCCACACATCACCGGGGCTCCATCTGTTGTCAGTCCAACGAGCTTGTCCCAAGGCAGGTTCATGTTGGTTAAACTTTGACATACGTTGCCAAAGATGTCTCTTTCTGCCGTAGTCCCATGCATGGATTTCATGTCCAATATGTCTTCTCTAACATTCAAACTGGAGTCCATTCCACGGATGAAGATGGCGAGCTGTGCAGTGTCTGTCGTGTCATTACTTACTGAAAGTAATGACAAGGGAGAATGCAACAAAGTCTTTCCTTTCTCGATCAGCTGTGTTTTCACATCAGTGGCCATCTCACAAACCCGACCAACGACCGCATTTCTGCTAAGGCTTTCCTTTGCAAACATCTGCTTTTTGTCTGAACACAAGACATCACACACTTTCTTCATGCAGCGCTTCAGAAACTCGCCTTCTGTAAATGGTCGGCCTGATTTTGCGATCTCCTCCGCTACAATAAAACTTGCTTTCACAGCAGCTTCAGTTTATGATTTGCTTTGGTGAAAAATATCTGCTGTGATGTTAGATGCCTCTTCAATTCTTCTACCTTCTGTAGCTTCTGCTCTGCACTCAGGCTGTTTAACTTGTCTTGATGTTTAGTCTCGTAGTGCCGTCTCAGATTACATTCTTTCGTCAAAGCCACATTATCTCCACAAATTAGACACACATGTTTACCGCCAATATCAGTAAACATACATTCAGCCTCCCAGCGGCTTTGAAAAGCCATGTTTTCAGAATCAACTTTTCTCTTAGTAATTTTAAAGGCTAGGGTTGATTTAAAAGAGATTGTTCTTCTACCGACAGACGCTTGATTGATATCAGGTTAACCGGGCACTACACTACTTTCATTTCTTATGCGCCAATCCAAAACGGGCAACAGAACGTTGGTAGGTCACTATAACGACAAATATCTACACTAACTACACAACGTTTATTTTCGCTTATTCTGATCCAAGCGAGAACGCTCTGAAGTAGACTATCATTCGGCAAGGCTGCTAATTAGGGAATTTGATTTGCACTTTATATCGTGGCCATTTAAAAATAATTTGACCTTAAATTTTCTGTCGGGCCGAATATATGTGTACGTCGGTTGAGACCTCTCGGGCCTGATATGATTGTACACCGGGCCTGATGTGGCCCGCGGGCCTTGAGTTTTATACTTGTGCTCTAAAGAAATTTTTCAAAAGGCTATTATAAATACCTAATGTAGGTGTAACGTACCATACATATGGGAATGTTTATTATACTAGTTACAGACTGAGACAATGATATGGAGCAGCATCATCGATAGAATAGATCTAGAACATCAAGGACCGGGATCTGTGGAATTGCATGAACGTCTACGCCAGTAGGCAGGACACATGATGATGATGGCGATGAATGCCATCTGATCGTAAATAATTCTGCCGATACAGTTGACCGCACGATCTGGTGCAAGTTTGGATCGCAATTTACATAATGAGTTAGGACAATCATTGATCAATTTGACTGTATGATTAAATCAGTTGATGTGTAAAGCTTCTTTAGCAAGTTCCTAAGATTGTCAGTCTCTGTTTGAATAATTGATTCTTTTCGATAAATTATAGTTTTATGATCAGATAGTCATCATCATCATCCTCTACTTTTCCGTGAAGCAAGCGTCGTGGGGAGGAATAGTCGACGCTCCAGCTCCCGATGGGTGGCACTGGGTAGTGTCATTCGGTGTGATTGTACAATGTCGTTGAGGTCGTCAATCCATTTTCTTCTCGGGTGTACTCTTGCTTTCGTTTCAGATCTTTTTTTTTTTATGTAGCCAGTGCTGGTAGTTGATGGTGTTGCATTCAAACGAGATGGCCGAACCATGCAATCTTCTGTTTTTCAATAAATGTGGCACAAGGCGTTGATCCCCAGGCTTGTCCATGAGACACATTTTTCCGTCCGATCCCATCCCATCCCATGGTAATTTATGCCTGCCCCATCCCATCCCATCCCATCCCATCCCATGGGACCTTTCCCATGAGATTCCCTTGGGAATAACATTCCCATGGCCAAGCCTATTGACCCCACTGTCTGTCTGTTTGATAACATCATGTCTTACTCGGTCTCGGATAATTTAGTTGACAGCAGTCCTAAAGCATCTCATCTCGCAGGTGTCTATTTTGCATAAGTGTGATTTGGATAATGTGGTAGCATTGGATTGGTGGGAATCATCATCGTAAAGTGCCTTGCCAGCTGGCATGGCCGATCTTGCCTCTCGCACATATTGCGATATCCGATGTCATTGATCATTTCGTGTGTTGACTTCCTTCTGTGCCATGACACACGATTTTCAAGAATCTTCTCCCACTGTCTTCCTCTATCTCTCTTTCCGCAAATCTTTCCGATTGTCTCGACATGTTCCAGTTTTTGTCTTCTCGTAAC
The DNA here is from genome assembly GCA_963921405.1 of Cepaea hortensis. Lineage (NCBI taxonomy): Eukaryota > Metazoa > Mollusca > Gastropoda > Stylommatophora > Helicidae > Cepaea > Cepaea hortensis. The sequence continues at coordinate 234,478,741 of OY992876.1, forward strand.
GTGGCCAAAAACGATAGACTGTCCCTTTTCATATGTTTGTGACAAGTTGTCTTTGTGACTCAGCTTTCTTTAAAACGTCCTGATTGGTCATTTTGGCTGTCCAATTAATTTTCAGCATTTTTCTATAAACCACATCTCCAAGGTTTCCAAGGATTTTGTCGCCTGATTACTAATTGTCCAGGATTCGCAGCCGTATGTTAAAATTGGTTCTATGCAACATACAAGAATACTCTTTCTAGTTTTCAAGTACAACGTATTGCACAACACGTTCTTCATTTCATAGAATGCAGAATTTGCTTGTCCTATTCTGTTCTTTATTTCAGTGATATATCTTTCATCTGATAGTGTAAATATGTTATTTATTATCTTTCATTTTGCGGACACAGGAACAAGATGGTGACTTTGACAAAACAAAGAACATACTCTGAGTCTATGATGTGATAAAGCATTTACATTTTGTAGATTTTAATGCACGGGGAAGTTAGTGGCCTTTCACTCACTTAGTGAGACGACGAACGCAGGCATCGATTCCGTGCGCGACCGCTCGCGTGACATCAATGCTGCTGAATATCAATAGGCTAACTTGTCCTATCAACTAGGCTAACGTGTCCTATCAACTAGGCTAACTTTTCCTATCACCTAGGCTAACTTTTTGTCCTATCAACTAGGCTAACTTCTCCTATCACATAAGCTAACTTGTCCTATCAACTAGGCTAACTTGTCCTATCAACTAGTCTAACTTGTCCTATCAACGAGGCTAACTTGTCCTATCAACTAGGCTAACTTGTCCTATCAACTAGGCTAACTTGTCCTATCAACTAGGCTAACTTCTCCTATCAACTAGGCTAACTTGTCCTATCAACTAGGCTAACTTGTCCTATCAACTAGACTAACTTGTCCTATCAACTAGACTAATTTGTCCTATCAACTAGACTAATTTGTCCTATCAACTAGACTAATTTGTCCTATCAACTAGGCTAACTTGTCCTATCAACTAGGCTAACTTGTCCTATCAACTAGGCTAACTTGTCCTATCAACTAGACTAACTTGTCCTATCAACTAGACTAACTTGTCCTATCAACTAGACTAATTTGTCCTATCAACTAGGCTAACTTGTCCTATCAACTAGGCCAACTTGTCCTATCAACTAGGCTAACTTGTCCTATCAACTAGGTTAACTTGTCCTATCAACTAGGCTAACTTGTCCTATCAACTAGGCTAACTTGTCCTATCAACTAGGCTAACTTGTGCTATCAACTAGGCTAACTTGTCCTATCAACTAGGTTAACTTGTCCTATCAACTAGGCTAACTTGTCCTATCAACTAGGCTAACTTGTTCTATCAACTAGGCTAACTTGTCCTATCAACTAGGCTAACTTGTCCTATCAACTAGGCTAACTTGTCCTATCAACTAGGCTAACTTGTCCTATCAACTAGGTTAACTGTGATATATTTTCACAAAAACGTAACATCGCATTAATTATTTCCAGGAAGACAAAATCAGAGTTCACCACCAAAAAAGTTTGTTTCATATGACTACAATCCCATATTTTAAAGGACGGACTCATGGTCCACGGGAAAGTAAAAACATGAAACGGAAAAAGCTGAGATATAAACAGCTACAATCGATTTCCGGCCTCATTGTCCCAACGAAACAGCGACTGGTCACAAACCAAGATGTGCCTGCAGAATGGTAGCTTCTTAACTCGCCAGACTAAGTGAGAAAATTGTCTAAAGAGAAGAAGGACCATACATCCAGCAGCCAGTATTTGGAAACAACCAAATCTATGACCTTACTTCTTGGTGATGTCAAATGTTGACACGCATTGTGAAGCCGTCGTGTTTGGATGAGATGAATATAATTTATTTTAAATTTTAGTTAGTTGTGAGCCTTTTGTTCCCAGAAGAAGAGTGGGTAAGTCGAATTTGTGAACACGTGTGGTGAAATCTTAAGAAGTTAATTTAATTGTTATAGTTTATAGATAAACTATTCATTAAGAAATACCCATAGTGAATTTTATTTTCTCCCAAAGTAAACAACGGATTTAATGTATAAGCATTAATCCAAGTGGTACATTTAATTCTTAAGCAACTCAATCTACAATGATTGGAATGGTGAGTTCTTAAAGAATTTAATCTAGTACAAACTAAATAATATTATACTCAGTTATCATAGTCATAAGATAAACTGTACATTAGGAGAAAACTACAGTGTTTATTTTCTCCCAGCTAAGCAACTTAGTTAATGTATAAACCTTAGACACATGTTGTAAATTTTATTTCTTAAGCAACTCAATCTACAATGAACTAGAGTAACTTAAGACTTAAGGAAACTATTGTAAATGTGTAAACACTGGTAAGTCAAACTAGTGTAACGTGTAATTAATCAGTATATTTAATTGTGACATGAGCACATGGACAAACAAATAGTTTTCTTATAATTCATGAACCCATGAGAACCAGATTCTACAGGTATCATAATTTTGTGTTGAGTTAAGGCACCCATGCAGTGAGTCAAATGTATTTTCAATGTTGTAAACATATGGAATTAATGTTTGTGCCACACCAGAATAATACTGAGTCAACCGGCATGGTAGAATGGTTAAGATTCATAATGCCTGAATGTAGACTGAGTAGATCACATAAATCTATGAGAATAAGGGGGGACCCCTGTGCATTTTATTATTGCTACACATGAGGCAGTATCCTTTAGAATCTCATAATTATGTCTAATGATCACAATGATCACTATGTCATTGCTGATAACATGTCTGTGAGGATTCATGTGTGATTTCATCATTGTTAAACAGATGTGAATTTATCATTTCATAAACCCCATCAACATGCATGTGTGGGATGTGGATTTTAATTCCTGAGAATGATTCGTTAAAATGTCTAGGGGGTATTATTGATTCTCTGTCACTGGTAAGAATGCAGGGTGATCAGGGATATTTACCACAAATCCCAGGAGGAAAGAGTTCCATCCTTGAAACAATGGCATCTGTGTGTAGGTTTCCCTTTCCACTTCATCACCCTTAAATTAACTATAGATGCTAGAAGGATATTGATTGCTCACAACATATAAACAACCACTTGTTGGACACCACATTTACTTGATGTACACAACACTTTTGGACACACAGTTCAGGTATTAACTCAAGATCTGCAGTTACATATATATATATATAGGTGTAATAAACACTATGCATTTTCAGACAGGCATGGGAATGATATGCAGTATTACAACATAGTACCCCGTGACCCCAGAAAAAAAACAAGGTTATTACAAACAACACAACAACCACAAATTGGTTCTGCTAACTTGACTCATTGTACCTAGATAAAATCACATTGGTCTAGGTGCAGAAACCCAACATACATACATTTATTTCTGACACCATGTACAATTCTCATATTTAAAAATAATGAGTGGGTGTCAAAATATTATACATATATGTCATAACATAACCCTTTAGGTGTACACCATTACCATGTAAAACAATCTTTACCCTTTTCCTGTCATTGAAGAAAACCACACTCATGAAAACAGTTGATACTAATAATTAAATTAATTAATTATAGTGTTCATTTAGGCGTTGCGGATGGGCATTCTTCTCCAGTGCAAAGCAGTTAATGTCCATAATTATCCGTGCAGAATTATACTCACAGTCATTTTCTACTCACAGTATGTCCACCGAAGTTGGCTGGCGAATGTTTCTAATCCATAATCCAAGAATAGAATTATACATAAGCACATATTCTCTCCATGAGACTGAATTTAAGAATACTCGGTTGCCATTTGGGTTGTGTTCCAATTGAAATTGATGCCTAGGTCTGTCATACTTTCAGGAGATGCAACTTAAGCTCTGCAGAAGGTTCTTCCCTATATCATCTTATCGATGAAAAGATGACGACTGTCCAACAGCTCGGTTTATGTTAACCGTTTCCCAATTTAGTTCAAAAGGCTTTGTCACACACCCGGTTCATGTTGATAGGCCATCCCACACTTGATGATGGGCAGTTAGGCTGACATGGGACCAGCATAGAGTTCTCATTCATTCCATTTCTGTGTAGAACATACAGTGGTGAATCATTCATTTGGTTTCATCTGAAGATTCTGCTGCAGGCATGTAACTGAAGAATATTACTCCACCACATATCCAGGTTTGCAAGCCATCAGGTGATTCCTTTGGTTGCAGGCGTAAAGGCATTTACTCATCTAGCTGCTTTCATATGGTTCTTTTGATGGTGTTCAGGTTTGGGACTTTGAGGTAATCTGGTGTAGTTATGGTTCAGATGTTCTGAAGTTGGTACATTTGTTTGTATTGGCTATAATGTTGTTTCAGTGTCTCTTCCCATTTGTTTGAGTTGGTGTTCATAGCTAGAACTTGGTGTTGCATGGCTGGAACCTTATGTTTGACTTTTGCAGCTGTGAGATGTTCTTTCGAAGACTTATCCATTGTGGATATTAACTTGGTAATCCAACCAACAGTTGAAGGTTACTCACTGTTGTTAGTTTTAGTAACTTGAAGAAGGATTGTCCCAGTTTCACTGACTTGGTTGAATGATGAGGCCATTGGTGATACTTCTCAGAAGTAACGCAAACGATACACTGTTGTCAGTACTCTGATGATCTTCATCTTTGTAGATTATTAGATCTTGAAGTCCATCCTGGATATTCCTACTAAAATAGGACTTAATCACTCACCCAGTCAGTTGTCTTCTAATTTATCTGTTGCTCGCTATGGAGCTATTGAGTGCCGCAGTAAACATTGAGGTATTGCTAGATCCAGACTATGGTTTGGACATTCACTTTATGGCTGTTTACCCAGGATCCAGTGTTAGTGATATAGTCCCACCAAATTCAACCACCACCTGCTTCTCTTCTATAGAAAAGGGATGACAAGAATACAACACTAGCATTAACTTACTGTGTTATGATAAAAGGTTTACAACACAATTACAAACACAAATACAAAACACCAAGGGGAGAAGGGGAAAGGAGTGGGTGTCCATGTTCCACTGTCCCTCATTGCTGAGTAGAGCCATTCTGACTCTTCATAGTGAGTAAGGTATTTTCTCACTTATATTTTGTTCTGTTGTTACTGGGACTATTGGATGGGTGAAGTCATTCTGTCCATCCAACATGTTGATATTGTCTCTCTCATTACTTGAAGAGAATAGCCTATACAGAATCCCTGTGGTTTCTAATGCCGCGTCTTCATTTCGGCACTATAATCATCACTAGGTCAAGACTATTCATTATTGGCTTCTTAAGTACTGACATACATATGTATTCTTACATCAACATCCTCTAATCCCAAGGTGCAACATTAAAATGTATATTCCCACAGTAAAAAGTAACAATCAGAACAAAGAAAATTCTCATACCAGAAAAAGACATACATGTACATTTCTCTGATATTAAGTACATGATACTCATACATAATAATTAATCATAATGATGATGCAGGGAGCCTAGGTTTTTGAATTATCTTCATGAACTAAAACATCCATTGTTTTCCCCCACTGCGTACAGCACATGAGGATAGTAATCGCTGTGATATGTTTTGCCAATGACTGCTATTATTCGGAGGGTATTTATAAGAATAACTTATGCCGCATGGTCCAGTCTTCTGAATATTGCAAGCAATTTATTCACATCAATCTTCGCTTCTGTTTCTACTACGGTGAGGCGATGCGGAGTGAATCCTATCCGAACATACATTTACATCACGCGTTTAATTGTTCATGAATTTATATTCAAACATGGCCTGTCCCTAACACTATTTTATGAAATGATTATATGTTCACCCTCATATGGAGTGGTAAATAATCTGTTAACAAAAGAATGGTACTAAAATTTAGCACTATATTTCCAAGTTACAGATTATAATGTGGCAAAATATTTTATCCCCTGACTAAGTAAGAGTCAGGAATATGCGTAATCATTTGTATGTCCCCGCATGGATAAAATTTCCTTTCTATAGTCCATAGATTATTAGCAGATTTCTAAGCATAGATATTGAGATATATTTCACAATGCATAGAAGTTTTTATTCATATGAATATGAAATTGACAGACACTAGTTCTTTACTATGAAGTATGAATCAAGAGTCTTTCCTAAATTGAAAAGAGTTTCTGACATGAGAGTTGATACTCTGTGTACTACAGTACACATACTATTCATAGGTTATAAACACCATTTAGTTAGATATAAGTTCATAATGCCTATACAAGATATTAACATATGGATTTGAAATTGTAAGACATAGGAAAAATTACAGCGTGGCGCCCACCTGTGTTTCCTTAGTAAACATCATCCAGCCTGGTTTAAGAGAATTGTAACTAATTCTTAATTAAACATACTGGTTTATGTAATACATAAATATATCTTAATATATGTAGATAACATACCAATAGCTTGAAGAGAATCATGGTTTTAAAACAAACTACCTTCTCCCCGAAGGGAAAGGTCGACTTTCTTGTCTGTTCTCTTGACTAGAAATGGCCGCTTCAGTCTTTGTTTTCCCCCTCGCCAGGATTGGCCAGATACGGGAGAGAAAACAAGCCAAACTAAATTTAGCTGTGCCACGGTCAGTCTATCGCTGTTTTATTTTCTCCTACATTAAGTAAGTTACTTAATCAGTAATTGTAAGGGTTTGTTTATTTTTAAGGGAGTCCATAAATAGGAAAGGGTAGAGACGTTTTTATTATATTACACGCCTCCCCCATTTAAGACATTTATTTCTTTCAGAAATTAAATGGTCAAGAAGTACTCTACAATTTCCGTCTTTACATTGACTCACCTAGTATCCATCCCTTATTACTTTACTACTGCCTTATGTTATATAATCAGAGCCACGTCCATTTTCTTTTAGTCACGACAACTGGCATAACCTTAAAGGATTATTTCTCTTTTAGTGAAAGAGTGTAGCACCCTCTCCACTGTTGTCAGCTATTGTTTGAAATATGAGTGGTTATCTGATAATTTGTTACTTTCCAGTACTGGTTTGTCTGCATCAAACCGACTTTTTGAAGCAATTGAGATATCATTAAGCTTGATTTCTCTCTCATTAGATTATCAATCTTGAGATTATGTTAAAACCGACGGTTAATTCTGCGTCTACTGATATCCTATTAAACTCGCCCGTCTCCCTGTAAGTTAGACGTTTGTTTTAACTATAGATCTGATATTTAAAGGAAGCTAAATATGGTTCCTGTTGAATACATTTTCATCCAATACATCATGTGTTTGGGTTATAAGTCGAGTTATGGGATTTTCCGATCAGTTTTGATAACTACTGATTAGAGTGGTGTCCCTTTCTCTTGCGGGTTTACCCGGAGAATCTCGCCTAACATGTAAACAAGTTTCAACTTTTCTAGATTTCCGCTCTGAACCGAATTTTCCGGGGAACATGAATCTATCAGAAACGAAGTAATTCTTAGCTTACTCTCTCTCTCTCTGCTTTTCCTTCTAACCTAGATCTATTTTACGCTAGAATCCTTATTAGTAATTCTAACTTGATGTGTTTGAGTTTCACTCTGTATTTGTTGCTTTGGTGTTGAATTACGAGCAATTTTGCGTCGCTTGGCGTACATTGATCGTCGTCTGCCTCCCTCCAGGTTTTAGACTATTTTCAACTTAGCAACATACATTGTTATGTAGGTTCAGACGTATTGTCTCCTACCATATATAATCAGTTCAGTGAGAAGTTAAAAGCCCCTTTTTGTGATTCCTTTGATAGTCTTCCAGACAATCAAGTTGCTGGTTCACTTTCCAGTTATGGATGTGGGTTACTAGTTTTTGTAAAATTACTATTACATCTGTATATCCCTCTAATACTGGCGTCTCCTGAGTTGTGTCCTCAAGATAACAGGTAAGGTACTCTTAATGTTTCTCTCCAGTTTTGTTTTCGTCCGTTTAATACGTGGAAACTCTGGATTTATTTAGATTGACGAAGGTCTATCTTTGAACTGTTATATAATTTACTAGCTGGATTCCTGATTGAAATTCCTAGTCTAGTACATATCAAGCAATTCTTCAGCTATCTGCTCCAATTTGCTTGGTTTTTACACAGCTATATTCCATTTTTCTAGCATGGGTTCACTGTATAAGTCTTAGGCGTTTCCCCTGTCTTCACGTCAAGGAGTTCGTCCTATTTATAAACAGCATCTATTTCAAGAGTTGTTTATTTAATTGTTGCTTTTACTGATTCGTATCAGTTATTTAAGCTAATCTCTGTTAGTCTGGATCTGCTTTCACATATTTAATGCTGGCATATAATCCTAGTCAGAACTGAGATGTAGAAATCTGTTTCGTCTTGCGATTGATTTCTGATTCACCTACCTTTTAGTAGGCTTCGAGCATTATCTAGAATTTAGTTACTCGGTTAGTTTTAAAGAAAATACAATTGAATCGCGCGCCTCTATTGTACCACTTATTTTTGCCCTTCTTAATTCTTCCCTTATGAGAATATTAATGTTAGTTAGGCAATTATTGAAATAACTTTACGTAAGCTAATCGCTAACTAAAAGCTGTTTCACTCCTCTTTTTGATGAGGACTACTCATAGTGAACATTTCACTTAATGAGATTAAACTGTAAATTTCAAAGCTAAGGAGCCAATTTTCTGAAATGTTTAGTCTCTTACTAGAGACTAGCACAGATTTTTTCCGGTATCTCCTGAAGTTCATTTGAAATTCCAATTTATATAGTTAATTCTTTAATTATACCTTTTACATACCTATACGGTCTGTTTCCTCTACCATTAATAATGGAATCGGGGTGGATAATTTAAAGAAATACCTTATATTCTGTTGGGTCAGTAAGTGAGTTGATCAGTTTCACTTACATCACCAGGTGAATATTTTGGTTTTGATCCTCATTAACATATGGGCCATCTGAGTTAGTTATTAATAACTACTCATATCACCGGTGGAGTAGAATAAGTGTCAGTATGGCTTTTCTTCCTAAGTATCCATCATTTATTCACTTTACTTTACTACCGGTGTTGTAGAACATGTTATGTCATATGAAAAAAAAGGATTAAATTAGGGTGCCCCTAAATACTGCAAATTCTTACAATATTCCTTCCCTTCCATTAACTATGTCTACATTTTTGCAAGTGGTGGTTTTGGCCTTACCATTAGTTCATTTACTTTAGTTACTGCTATTTTCCCCTGGTTTAATTTATCTCTCAGGTATTATTTCCTTTCCTACTGAATCATCATTTGTTGATTAAATTTTTCCCTTAAAAAACATTTATTGGATTTCTAACTTATCTGTCCTAATTATCTATAAAATTGTCTATCACTCTCTGCTGCCTTGGTAATTTTTCAATATTACATGACTTATACAAGCAGATCAAGCATGAAAATACAATGATAATCAATGACAAAATAATTAATTAACACATGATTCATATGTAGGAACATAACCTTATGGATACATAATATAGTAGTGTGTTCATGAGTACACCACTTTTAAACCATTTAAAGAGAATATCAGAGTAGCAGAACCATACCTCAAACGGGAATGACTATGAATTCTAAACATTCACTGAATTACCTATCTTATGTGAGTTTACCATCAATAAGATATAAAATATGAGTTTAAAAAAAAAAAAATCTCATATCCAACAACCAACTACCTGATGCATCTGCCAGAATCAAGATATTACCTGTGAACAGTTTTGTACCAAAAAAAAACCTATATTTATCTGAGCCATTATGGGTTCATATAACACTTGACTCAGCTCATACTAATGAGTGATTAGGTCTGTTACTAACACTATAACATTCTGAAGTGACTTGGTTTACCTGCGAGAGGTTTTCCCTGAATTCATATACTCACAATAATACACCAATTGTGATGTTTACCATGAGTTTTAAATTCACGGACTACTCCACTACTAGGTGAAGTCCGTACCGGGCGGGACCACACATGTGGGATGTGGATTTTAATTCCTGAGAATGATTCGTTAAAATGTCTAGGGGGTATTATTGATTCTCTGTCACTGGTAAGAATGCAGGGTGATCAGGGATATTTACCACAAATCCCAGGAGGAAAGAGTTCCATCCTTGAAACAATGGCATCTGTGTGTAGGTTTCCCTTTCCACTTCATCACCCTTAAATTAACTATAGATGCTAGAAGGATATTGATTGCTCACAACATATAAACAACCACTTGTTGGACACCACATTTACTTGATGTACACAACACTTTTGGACACACAGTTCAGGTATTAACTCAAGATCTGCAGTTACATATATATATATATAGGTGTAATAAACACTATGCATTTTCAGACAGGCATGGGAATGATATGCAGTATTACAACATAGTACCCCGTGACCCCAGAAAAAAAAACAAGGTTATTACAAACAACACAACAACCACAAATTGGTTCTGCTAACTTGACTCATTGTACCTAGATAAAATCACATTGGTCTAGGTGCAGAAACCCAACATACATACATTTATTTCTGACACCATGTACAATTCTCATATTTAAAAATAATGAGTGGGTGTCAAAATATTATACATATATGTCATAACATAACCCTTTAGGTGTACACCATTACCATGTAAAACAATCTTTACCCTTTTCCTGTCATTGAAGAAAACCACACTCATGAAAACAGTTGATACTAATAATTAAATTAATTAATTATAGTGTTCATTTAGGCGTTGCGGATGGGCATTCTTCTCCAGTGCAAAGCAGTTAATGTCCATAATTATCCGTGCAGAATTATACTCACAGTCATTTTCTACTCACAGTATGTCCACCGAAGTTGGCTGGCGAATGTTTCTAATCCATAATCCAAGAATAGAATTATACATAAGCACATATTCTCTCCATGAGACTGAATTTAAGAATACTCGGTTGCCATTTGGGTTGTGTTCCAATTGAAATTGATGCCTAGGTCTGTCATACTTTCAGGAGATGCAACTTAAGCTCTGCAGAAGGTTCTTCCCTATATCATCTTATCGATGAAAAGATGACGACTGTCCAAAAGCTCGGTTTATGTTAACCGTTTCCCAATTTAGTTCAAAAGGCTTTGTCACACACCCGGTTCATGTTGATAGGCCATCCCACACTTGATGATGGGCAGTTAGGCTGACATGGGACCAGCATAGAGTTCTCATTCATTCCATTTCTGTGTAGAACATACAGTGGTGAATCATTCATTTGGTTTCATCTGAAGATTCTGCTGCAGGCATGTAACTGAAGAATATTACTCCACCACATATCCAGGTTTGCAAGCCATCAGGTGATTCCTTTGGTTGCAGGCGTAAAGGCATTTACTCATCTAGCTGCTTTCATATGGTTCTTTTGATGGTGTTCAGGTTTGGGACTTTGAGGTAATCTGGTGTAGTTATGGTTCAGATGTTCTGAAGTTGGTACATTTGTTTGTATTGGCTATAATGTTGTTTCAGTGTCTCTTCCCATTTGTTTGAGTTGGTGTTCATAGCTAGAACTTGGTGTTGCATGGCTGGAACCTTATGTTTGACTTTTGCAGCTGTGAGATGTTCTTTCGAAGACTTATCCATTGTGGATATTAACTTGGTAATCCAACCAACAGTTGAAGGTTACTCACTGTTGTTAGTTTTAGTAACTTGAAGAAGGATTGTCCCAGTTTCACTGACTTGGTTGAATGATGAGGCCATTGGTGATACTTCTCAGAAGTAACGCAAACGATACACTGTTGTCAGTACTCTGATGATCTTCATCTTTGTAGATTATTAGATCTTGAAGTCCATCCTGGATATTCCTACTAAAATAGGACTTAATCACTCACCCAGTCAGTTGTCTTCTAATTTATCTGTTGCTCGCTATGGAGCTATTGAGTGCCGCAGTAAACATTGAGGTATTGCTAGATCCAGACTATGGTTTGGACATTCACTTTATGGCTGTTTACCCAGGATCCAGTGTTAGTGATATAGTCCCACCAAATTCAACCACCACCTGCTTCTCTTCTATAGAAAAGGGATGACAAGAATACAACACTAGCATTAACTTACTGTGTTATGATAAAAGGTTTACAACACAATTACAAACACAAATACAAAACACCAAGGGGAGAAGGGGAAAGGAGTGGGTGTCCATGTTCCACTGTCCCTCATTGCTGAGTAGAGCCATTCTGACTCTTCATAGTGAGTAAGGTATTTTCTCACTTATATTTTGTTCTGTTGTTACTGGGACTATTGGATGGGTGAAGTCATTCTGTCCATCCAACATGTTGATATTGTCTCTCTCATTACTTGAAGAGAATAGCCTATACAGAATCCCTGTGGTTTCTAATGCCGCGTCTTCATTTCGGCACTATAATCATCACTAGGTCAAGACTATTCATTATTGGCTTCTTAAGTACTGACATACATATGTATTCTTACATCAACATCCTCTAATCCCAAGGTGCAACATTAAAATGTATATTCCCACAGTAAAAAGTAACAATCAGAACAAAGAAAATTCTCATACCAGAAAAAGACATACATGTACATTTCTCTGATATTAAGTACATGATACTCATACATAATAATTAATCATAATGATGATGCAGGGAGCCTAGGTTTTTGAATTATCTTCATGAACTAAAACATCCATTGTTTTCCCCCACTGCGTACAGCACATGAGGATAGTAATCGCTGTGATATGTTTTGCCAATGACTGCTATTATTCGGAGGGTATTTATAAGAATAACTTATGCCGCATGGTCCAGTCTTCTGAATATTGCAAGCAATTTATTCACATCAATCGTCGCTTCTGTTTCTACTACGGTGAGGCGATGCGGAGTGAATCCTATCCGAACATACATTTACATCACGCGTTTAATTGTTCATGAATTTATATTCAAACATGGCCTGTCCCTAACACTATTTTATGAAATGATTATATGTTCACCCTCATATGGAGTGGTAAATAATCTGTTAACAAAAGAATGGTACTAAAATTTAGCACTATATTTCCAAGTTACAGATTATAATGTGGCAAAATATTTTATCCCCTGACTAAGTAAGAGTCAGGAATATGCGTAATCATTTGTATGTCCCCGCATGGATAAAATTTCCTTTCTATAGTCCATAGATTATTAGCAGATTTCTAAGCATAGATATTGAGATATATTTCACAATGCATAGAAGTTTTTATTCATATGAATATGAAATTGACAGACACTAGTTCTTTACTATGAAGTATGAATCAAGAGTCTTTCCTAAATTGAAAAGAGTTTCTGACATGAGAGTTGATACTCTGTGTACTACAGTACACATACTATTCATAGGTTATAAACACCATTTAGTTAGATATAAGTTCATAATGCCTATACAAGATATTAACATATGGATTTGAAATTGTAAGACATAGGAAAAATTACAGCGTGGCGCCCACCTGTGTTTCCTTAGTAAACATCATCCAGCCTGGTTTAAGAGAATTGTAACTAATTCTTAATTAAACATACTGGTTTATGTAATACATAAATATATCTTAATATATGTAGATAACATACCAATAGCTTGAAGAGAATCATGGTTTTAAAACAAACTACCTTCTCCCCGAAGGGAAAGGTCGACTTTCTTGTCTGTTCTCTTGACTAGAAATGGCCGCTTCAGTCTTTGTTTTCCCCCTCGCCAGGATTGGCCAGATACGGGAGAGAAAACAAGCCAAACTAAATTTAGCTGTGCCACGGTCAGTCTATCGCTGTTTTATTTTCTCCTACATTAAGTAAGTTACTTAATCAGTAATTGTAAGGGTTTGTTTATTTTTAAGGGAGTCCATAAATAGGAAAGGGTAGAGACGTTTTTATTATATTACAGCATGACTAAATATCCATGAAATAGTATGAGTTAGGTTGAAGGATGAGATTCCCTTGTAATGTCATTCTTGTGAATCTGTGAATGTATTCTGTATAAAGCACCTACATATGCATGATTGTCATCCATACATATATGATTGTCTGATGAATGGGTGAGATCTCATTGTGATGTCAATGGTGTTAACATTTAAGGTTATCATTGGGAAATCACCCACCTTACATGACAGTATGAAGGATGTGTGATGAATGATTCCTATATGACCACCCATACCAATATGAATGTGTCTATAGACTGAGTGAAATGAGCACCCATACCAATATGAATGTGTCTATGGACTGAGTGAAATTATCATCCATACATATGAATGATGTCAGAGAGAGTGCATTGACCCCACATGCAAAGATGGATATGTTGACTGATGCATGAGGAAATTGAGTTAGTGAGTGAAGTTACATGCTGAGAGAGAGGGAGTATAAGCCAACAGTCAATCTCATGACAGCCGGCAACTTTGATGTGGAATGCCATGCCTATCACCAGAGAAATGCTTCGGTGTAACCCATAAAGTTAAAAATAATTTAGTACACTCCGGAGCATAACACCACTTTGTATAAAATATCATTCATATTCCTATCATCTAGTTTTGTGCGCTAAGCACGACACAAACCATATCATACATTACGCATAGCACCAGCATCTGTGTTTGTAATTTAAGCAAAATCCCACTTTGTAGTTCATGTTAACACATATGGTCTAGTGTAATGATAATAATGTACTACAAAGATGATGATGATGACTGTAATTTAATGAAAATGATGTAACAATGATTATGATGATAATGTTAGAATAATGTAATGATTTCTAATGTCATAAGCATGATAATAATGATGATGATTGTAATGACAATGTAATAATTATGATAATAATGATAATGATTGTAATTACAATGATTATAAAAACCATGATGATGATGATGATGATGATGATGATGATGATGATGATGATGATGATGATAATCAATATTACATCCATGAGAATGGAAGAAATCTTCTCACTTGAAGCATTTAATGAAGAAGAATACATCTGAATGCTATACAAGAATAATACCAGAATGTACTTATCTTGTTTATAAGCAAATATTCATAGAAATGGGAACTGATTTTTAAAAGCCCTTAAGGTATGAGACCCTTTTTCTTGAAAAGAAAAAGATGAACAAGAGAATTAACTAGGAACAGAATGGGATAGGAGACATAGTTGTAAATTCCAAATCAATCAAGGTATGACTTAACCGGTAGACTTAAGGACAGGCATAGGTGAAGATGAAACTGCACATCTGCTAGTTAAAACCTTGAACCCCTGATAGTGGAAGATTGGAGTGAGAGCAAACAACTATGTTGGTGAGAACTAAATGAGAACACCATGACTATCTTTCTTCTATGTTTATTTTCTCTAAGAACAGGATTCATTTTATTGTTTTCACTGGTTATGTTCTTAGGCTTTTACATGTAAATTCTAATGTCATATTTATGATATTATTAGAATTATGTGATTGATGGAATTTCAGGTAGTGGTCTTATTCATGTCAATCCAGACCTGACTTGGTGAAGATTGAATGCAGCACCTGTTGAGTGAGCACATTGTTGAGTGATGCCCTTGATAGAGTAGCGCAGAACCTTATCTACCTGCAACCATTCCATTTGTCTCAGAGGAGAGGTAATCTTTATGTAAACATTTCCCTGTCAAACAATGGAAAGGAAAACCAAGAGCCAACTTATGTTCTACTACGCCCTGGAACACTAATACTACAATTGATGATAGCCAGAGTGATTCCCAAAGCTGGAAGTGGAGAATCCTGATTGTAGACAGTTCTTTTTTTTTCAGATCATCCAGGCCAGTAAAAGATTAGCATTACATGCCACTGGGAAAAATATAACTTAATATCTACCTATAATTGGCACATCAATTCTGTATATTTACTATATATGTATATGTCCTTATTTTATGACAGGAAATTGTAATTTTGAATGCAATTTACAAAATCCATAGTTGTGTTTATTAAATCATAAAGACTGAGGTCATGTCATGTATTGATTGTATTTTACTTGTCATAGTCAAACTATTTTAAACTACCCTAGATAGAATTAATTAGTTGGTAGAGGAGAGGCAAGGAACCACTTAAAGGATATTTTGGGTATAAAAGGGAAAACAACTTTGTCAGTCATTTCCTGAAGGTATTCCTTGGTTCTCTAAAACTCTATTTCTGGTCTCAACAATTGAGTCAGTACAGCTAAATCAATTAAACGGGCAGGATCACATTGGGAAAAAGAATTTTCATCCTTTATCTCTTTGGGATTGAGCCATCCATTCCTAACGTATCCGACATTAACCTGTCCTATAACTAGGTAAATATTTCCTATCAACTAGGCTAACTTGTCCTATCAGCTAGGCTAACTTGTCCTATCAACTAGACCAACTTGTCCTATCAACTAGGGTAACTTGTCCTATCAACTAGGTTAACTTGTCCTATCAACTAGGCTAACTTGTCCTATCAACTAGGCTAACTTGTCCTATCAACTAGGCTAGCTTGTCCTATCAACTAGGCTAACTTGTCCTATCAACTAGGCTAACTTGTCCTATCAACTAGGCTAACTTGTCCTATCAATTAGGTTAACTTGTCCTATCAGCTAGGCTAACTTGTCCTATCAACTAGACCAACTTGTCCTATCAACTAGGTTAACTTGTCCTATCAACTAGATTAACTTGTCCTATCAACTAGGCTAACTTGTCCTATCAACTAGGCTAACTTGTCCTATCAACTAGGTAAATATTTCCTATCAACTAGGCTAACTTGTCCTATCAACTAGGTTAACTTGTCCTATCAACTAGGCTAACTTGTCCTATCAACTAGGCTAACTTGTCCTATCAACTAGGCTAACTTGTCCTATCAACTAGGCTAACTTGTCCTATCAACTAGGCTAACTTGTCCTATCAACTAGGCTAACTTGTTCTATCAACTAGGTAAATATTTCCTATCAACTATGCTAACTTGTCCTATCAACTAGGCTAACTTGTCCTATCAACTAGGCTAACTTGTTCTATCAACTTGGTAAATATTTCCTATCAACTATGCTAACTTGTCCTATCAACTAAGTTAACTTGTCCTATCAACTAGGTTAACTTGTCCTATCAACTAGGTTAACTTGTCCTATCAACTAGATTAACTTGTCCTATCAACTAGGCTAACTTGTCCTATCAACTAGGCTAACTTGTCCTATCAACTAGGCTAACTTCTCCTATCAACTAGGCTAACTTGTCCTATCAACTAGGCTAACTTGTACTATCAACTAGGCTAACTTGTTCTATCAACTAGGCTAACTTGTACTATCAACTAGGCTAACTTGTACTATCAACTAGGCTAACTTGTACTATCAACTAGGCTAACTTGTACTATCAACTAGGCTAACTTGTACTATCAACTAGGCTAACTTGTACTATCAACTAGGCTAACTTGTTCTATCAACTAGGCTAACTTGTACTATCAACTAGGCTAACTTGTACTATCAACTAGGCTAACTTGTTCTATCAACTAGGCTAACTTGTACTATCAACTAGGCTAACTTGTCCTATCAACTAGGCTAACTTGTACTATCAACTAGGCTAACTTGTTCTATCAACTAGGCTAACTTGTTCTATCAACTAGGCTAACTTGTACTATCAACTAGGCTAACTTGTTCTATCAACTAGGCTAACTTGTCCTATCAACTAGGCTAACTTGTACTATCAACTAGGCTAACTTGTCCTATCAACTAGGCTAACTTGTCCTATCAACTAGGCTAACTTCTCCTATCAACTAGGTAAATATTTCCTATCAACTATGCTAACTTGTCCTATCAACTAGGCTAACTTGTCCTATCAGCTAGGCTAACTTGTCCTATCAAGTAGGTAAATATTTCCTATCAACTATGCTAACTTGTCCTATCAACTAGGTAAATATTTCCTATCAACTAGGCTAACTTGTCCTATCAACTAGGCTAACTTGTACTATCAACTAGGTTAACTTGTCCTATCAACTATGTTAACTTGTCCTATCAACTAGGCTAACTTGTCCTATCAACTAGGCTAACTTGTACTATCAACTAGGCTAACTTGTCCTATCAACTAGGTAAATATTTCCTATCAACTAGGCTAACTTGTCCTATCAACTAGATTAACTTGTCCTATCAACTAGGCTAACTTGTCCTATCAACTAGGCTAACTTGTCCTATCAACTAGGCTAACTTCTCCTATCAACTAGGCTAACTTGTCCTATCAACTAGGCTAACTTGTACTATCAACTAGGCTAACTTGTTCTATCAACTAGGCTAACTTGTACTATCAACTAGGCTAACTTGTACTATCAACTAGTCTAATTTGTCCTATCAACTAGGCTAATTTGTCCTATCAACTAGGCTAATTTGTCCTATCAACTAGGCTAATGTGTCCAATCAACTAGTCTAATTTGTCCACTGTGTTGATGTATGTAGTCAAGTTGTTTGAGTATTTCCTCATCAGATTAATAAAACATATTTACTGGAACTACGTAGCAGCAATTAAAATGGGGAATAAAGAAGGACATTATGAACAAATAAGGCGAGGGGTACGACTAGGGTGTATTTTTTCATCGGATCTCTTCTCCCTCTATAGCGAAACAATCATGAGAAAGATCAAAGAGAAGCCAAGAATAATATGCGAAGGATATAATATAAACAATATACGATCTGCAGATGACACAGTATTGATGATGCATAAAGCAAAGAAATCTACAACAATTGTTGGACATTGTAGTTACAGAGAGTGCAAAGAAAGGACTCTCCTTAAATATCAAGAAAACAGTAAATATTGTGATATCAAAGAAAAAGGTGACACCCAAAAGTGAAATAGAGATAAAAGGGAAAATTCTTCACCAAGTGGATAGTTTTAAATATTTAGGGGCATTTATAACATCAGATGAAAGATACACAGCAGAGATTAAGAGCAGAATGTAAATTAACAAATTAGGAAGAGATTGGAAGCGACAGAAATGTGGTTCCGGAGACTAATGTTGCGAATTCCTTGGACTGCCAACGTACCTAACAACGATTACCCGAAAGAGGCTAATGAAACTAGAACACTATATACAACAATAAGAAAGAGACAAACAACTTTCTTTGGTCATGTGATGAGAAGAGAGGCATTCGAGATCATCGTGACGACTCGAAAGATCGAGGGGAAGGGAGGCAGAGGCAGGCCAAGAGAAATAATGCTGGATGGATTGAGACGGTGGCAATGAAGAATATCATCAGCAGAGTTGATCCAGAACACCAAAGACCAAGATATGTGAAAAGACATGAATGCCTAAGCCAGCTGACATGGAAGTTGATGATGATGATGATGATGATGATGATGATTATGATGATGATGATGATGATGATGATGATGATGATGATGTATATAGTGAGTTGATCCATGCCGTGGGAGATAGCAATTTGTGAAGAGTCATGATAGTCCACGCCAGCCGACAACGCACTGGACGATGATGATGTATTTAGTATTTCAGTCAAGTCATCATGAACACAAACAGATCTAAAGAAACACATGAAATTAGAACATGTAATAACATGAAAACAAAAACAGAACAAGTAAAGGTAAAAAACATTGCTACACTACAGAGTTTAGTGATGGATGCACATACTAAACACCATCAGCAAAGACCAATAACGACGAAGAAGCACGTTCAAAGGGAACTGCGATTCAAATACGACTTCTGAAACAGCTTTGCCAAGGACGCGCATTCATTCCCGCACCCATACGTGCGTTAATGATGAAATCAATCGGCTGCGAGAATTCGGGAGTCTTCTTAGCCGAGTTAGTTCAAACGAATTATCCTCAGAATCGGTAAATTAAACACACCTACGTGACCGGGAATTTCGGAGAACTCTCTGACATGGTTATTTTACGGGATGACGCCATGTTCCAGAGAGGGAAGTGGTTTGTGAGCATCGGGTTATAGAACCATGGTTGATTATAGAACCATGGCGGATTATAGAACCACGGTGGATTATAGAAACCTAGTGGTTTATAGTACTCCGAAGGATCATAGAACCATGGCGGATAATAGAACAACGGCGAATTATAGAACCGTAGCTGGTTAAAGACGCATGGAGCATAACATAATTACGGCGGATTATAGAACACAGTGAACGCTTGATCACACAGTCATAAAGAATGCTAAACCACACAGTCACAATGAACGATGGATCACACAGTCACAATGAACGATAGATCACATAGTCACCATGAAAGCTAGATCACAGTCACTAGAACGATAGAAATCACAGTCACCGTGAACGACAGATCTGACAGTTACCGTGAATGATAGATCACACAGTCACCGTGAACGATAGATCACACAGTCACCGTGAACGATAGATCACACAGTCACCGTGAACGATAGATCACACTGTCACCGTGAACGATAGATCACACTGTCACCGTGAACGATAGATCACACTGTCACCGTGAACGATAGATCACACTGTCACCGTGAACGATAGATCACACTGTCACCGTGAACGATAGATCACACTGTCACCGTGAACGATAGATCACACAGTCACCGTGAACGATAGATCACACAGTCACCGTGAACGATAGATCACACTGTCACCATGAACGATAGATCACAAAGTCACCGTGAACGATAGATCACACAGTCACAGTGAACGATAGATCACACTGTCACCGTGAACGATAGATCACACTGTCACCGTGAACGATAGATCACACAGTCACCGTGAACGACAGATCTGACAGTTACCGTGAACGATAGATCACACTGTCACCGTGAACGATAGATCACACTGTCACCGTGAACGATAGATCACACTGTCACCGTGAACGATAGATCACACAGTCACCGTGAACGATAGATCACACAGTCACCGTGAACGATAGATCACAAAGTCACCGTGAACGATAGATCACACTGTCACCGTGAACGATAGATCGCACTGTCACCGTGAACGATAGATCACACAGTCACCGTGAACGACAGATCTGACAGTTACCGTGAATGATAGATCACACAGTCACCGTGAACGATAGATCACACTGTCACCGTAAACGATAGATCACACTGTCACAGTGAATGATAGATCACACAGTCACCATGAACGATAGATCACACTGTCACCGTAAACGATAGATCACACAGTCACCATAAACGATAGATCGCATAGTCTCAAAGAACGATAGATCTCACAGTCAAGATAAAAGATTGATCACACAGTCACCATGAATGCTAGATCACAGAGTCACCATTAACGATAGATCACACAGTCACCATGAATGATAGATCACACAGTCACCGTAAACGATAGATCACACAGTCACCATGAACGATAGATCACACAATCACCGTGAACGATAGATCACACAGTCACTATGAACGATAGATCACATAGTCTCCATGAACGATAGATCACATAGTCTCCATGAACGCTAGATCACACAGTTACCATGAACGATAGATCACACAGTCACCATGAACGATGGATCGCATAGTCACCATGAACGATAGATCACACAGTCACCATGAACGATAGATCACATAGACACCATGAACGATAGATCACACAGTCAAAACGAACGATAGATCACACAGTCACCATGAACGATAGATCACATAGTCTCCATGAACGCTAGATCACACAGTCACCGTGAACGATAGATCACACAGTCACCGTAAACGATAGATCACACTGTCACCGTGAGCGATAGATCACACAGTCTCCATGAATGATAGATCACACAGTCACCGTGAACGATAGATCACACAGTCACCGTGAACGATAGATCACACTGTCACCGTGAACGATAGATCACACTGTCACCGTGAACGATAGATCACACATTCACCGTGAACGACAGATCTGACAGTTACCGTGAACGATAGATCACACTGTCACCGTGAACGATAGATCACACTGTCACCGTGAACGATAGATCACACTGTCACCGTGAACGATAGATCACACAGTCACCGTGAACGATAGATCACACAGTCACCGTGAACGATAGATCACACTGTCACCGTGAACGATAGATCACAAAGTCACCGTGAACGATAGATCACACAGTCACAGTGAACGATAGATCACACTGTCACCGTGAACGATAGATCACACTGTCACCGTGAACGATAGATCACACAGTCACCGTGAACGACAGATCTGACAGTTACCGTGAACGATAGATCACACTGTCACCGTGAACGATAGATCACACTGTCACCGTGAACGATAGATCACACTGTCACCGTGAACGATAGATCACACAGTCACCGTGAACGATAGATCACACAGTCACCGTGAACGATAGATCACACTGTCACCGTGAACGATAGATCACAAAGTCACCGTGAACGATAGATCACACAGTCACAGTGAACGATAGATCACACTGTCACCGTGAACGATAGATCACACTGTCACCGTGAACGATAGATCACACAGTCACCGTGAACGACAGATCTGACAGTTACCGTGAATGATAGATCACACAGTCACCGTGAACGATAGATCACACTGTCACCGTAAACGATAGATCACACTGTCACAGTGAATGATAGATCACACAGTCACCGTGAACGATAGATCACACTGTCACCGTAAACGATAGATCACACAGTCACCATAAACGATAGATCGCATAGTCTCCAAGAACGATAGATCTCACAGTCAAGATAAAAGATTGATCACACAGTCACCATGAATGCTAGATCACAGAGTCACCATGAACGATAGATCACACAGTCACCATGAATGATAGATCACACAGTCACCGTAAACGATAGATCACACAGTCACCATGAACGATAGATCACACAATCACCGTGAACGATAGATCACACAGTCACTATGAACGATAGATCACATAGTCTCCATGAACGATAGATCACATAGTCTCCATGAACGCTAGATCACACAGTTACCATGAACGATAGATCACACAGTCACCATGACCGATGGATCGCATAGTCACCATGAACGATAGATCACACAGTCACCATGAACGATAGATCACATAGACACCATGAACGATAGATCACACAGTCAAAACGAACGATAGATCACACAGTCACCATGAACGATAGATCACATAGTCTCCATGAACGCTAGATCACACAGTCACCGTGAACGATAGATCACACAGTCACCGTAAACGATAGATCACACTGTCACCGTGAGCGATAGATCACACAGTCTCCATGAATGATAGATCACACAGTCACCATGAACGATAGATCACACAGTCACCGCGAACGCTAGACCACACAGTCATCATTAACGATAGATCACATAGTTTCCATGAACGATAGGTCACACAGTCACCATGAACGATAGATCACACAGTCACCATGAACGATAGATCACATAGACACCATGAACGATAGATCACACTGTCAAAACGAACGACAGATCACATAGTCTCCATGAACGCTAGACTACACAGTCACCATGAACGATAGATCACACAGTCACCATAAACGATAGATCACATAGTCTCCATGAACGCTAGATCACACAGTCACCGTGAACGATAGATCACACAGTGACCGTAAACGATAGATCACACAGTCACCATGAACGATAAATCACACAGTCACCATGAACGATAGATCACATGGTCTCCATGAACGCTAGACCACACAGTCACCATGAGCGATAGATCACACAGTCACCATGAACGATAGATCACATAGTCTCCATGAGCGCTAGATGACACAGTCACCATGAACGGTAGATCACACAGTCACCGTGAACGATAGATCACACAGTCACCGTAAACGATAGATCACCCAGTCACCATGAACGATAGATCACATAGTCTCCATGAACGCTAGATCACATAGTTACCATGAACGATAGATCACACAGTCACCATGAACGATAGATCACATAGTCACCATGAACGATAGATCACACAGTCAAAACGAACGATAGATCACATAGTCTCCGTGAGCGATAGATTACATAGTCTCCATGAACGATAAATCACACAGTCACCGTGAACGCTAGATCACACATTAACCGTGAACGTTAGATCAAACAGTCACCTTGAGCGTTAAATCACACACTCACCATAGACGCTAAACCACACAACAACCATGAACGATAGATCACATAGTGTCCATGAACGCTAGATCACATAGTCACCATGAACGATAAATCACACAGTCACCATGAACGATAAATCACACAGTCACCATGAACGATAGATCACACAGTTACCTTGAACGATTGATCACACAGTCCCCATAAACGATAAATCACACAGTTACCATGAACGCTAGATCACGCAGTCACCGTGAACCTTAGATCACACAGTCACCGTGAGCGTTAAATCACACACTCATCATAGACGCTAAACCACACAACCACTGGTTACATTGAGTTTCCTGATAGATTCTTGCTTCATCTCGATGAAATGTCTAATCTCATCCTTCTGTTTGTCAAACCTCGCGAGTCTGTTCCCGCGAATCGGCCACATCACTTCACGTGATAAAAAAGATTATTATACGCGCAGTACCACACATACCCCCTTTCCATTCTACTATTGACCCTACCCCGTTCAACCTCAGAAGAGAAGTTATATTAGGGTCTCTCCCTGGCTCAGATTAATAGTCTTGTGACCGAGTCAGCCACAATTCGGATATTAATTTTAAGGTGATTGTTGTCCAAAGTAGGTAATGGCTTATATTTGTGAAGAGAAACCAGAGTAAAACCGAGAAGTTTAAGTTAGTTGCATATCCTTTACAAGACGTCGCAGCCAACCCCAGAAATTTTGGCTGTTTATGATTTCTTGGCAACCTTACGTTTAGTGATTTGCCATTGCTTTCTGAACGACCGGAATTCATAACATATTACAAAAACCAACGCAAGGCGGTCTACTGCCAAATCTCCCGCAGCTGTCTTTCGAACTCAGTATGCGGGATTACGAACTGCCACGTAACCCCTTCGCCACAGAACCGGCTTACAAAGTTCATTTATTTATTGAATATCAAGTCCCGCCTGCGGTTGTCTTGGCAGGATCAGACAAAATGATTTCGCGGGCCATATACAGTCCGCGGTCCCAGCGTCCCCAGCTCTTGCTTTACCATGCAGAACTACAGCTAGGATTTCCCGCTGCACGAGTTACAAACATTAATACTTGCATTGTCCAGATCCGTATTTTAAATTACGCCCCTTAACAGCTAATAGATCGTGAAGTGCTTGTTTTGGGTAGCGAATCTAAAAACCAGTAACTATGAGAAGAGAGGCATTGGAGAACATCGTGACGACTGGAAAGACAGAGGGGAAGAGGGGCAGAGGCCGACCAAGAGAAAAGATGCTGGATGGATTGAGACGGTGGCATGGAGGAATATCAGCAGCAGATGGATTGAGACGGTGGCATGGAGGAATATCAGCAGCAGATGGATTGAGACGGTGGCATGGAGGAATACCATCAACAGAGTTGATCCAGAACACCAAAGACCGAGATCTGTGGAGAGACATGAATGCTTGTGCTAGCTGGTATGGCACTCGATGATAATGATGGGAATTCGAATCTATAGCCACCAGGCTGGAAGGCAAATGTGCTAACGCCACTCCCAGTTATTTGTGTAGCACGTATATATTCCTTTACAACAATAAATATCACCCACCCGTCCTTCAACCAACTCCCAGTTATTGAATGTAGCACGTATATAGTCCTTTACAATAATAAATATCACCCGCTCGTTCTTCAACCATCTCCTAGTACTCCCAAAGATCACAGATGTGTCCTGGGGTATTTTGTTATCTTCACATTTATCATCTACCCCGAACACAAGCAAGGCTTATCAGCACTCGCCACACGAGACTAAACCAACAGTTTCACTTCTGGCCACGCCAAGTCACGCGTGAGTCTATCTTGCTAATCTTCATCGTGCGTTACGAAATTGTATTGTTTTGTACGTGTCAACACATTGATATTACAAAAATGTTTAGCTCGTTTGTTCGAAAGTGAGATCTTGGGGGTTATGTCGTGTCAGATCTGATCTGGAAGGCAATCATGGGCAATTATTAGAAAAGTTAGAAGTTATTTGGAGGCCGCTGAGATGTGGTTATAATATAGAAGAATGGGGAGATGTGGTTCTATAGAAGAATGGGGAGATGTGGTTCTATAGAAGAATAGCGAGATGTGATTCTATAGATGAATGATGAGTTGTTGTTATAAATAAGAATGGAGAGATGTGGTTCTATAGAAGAATGGAGAGATGTGGTTCTATAGAAGAATGGAGAGATGTTCTATAGAAGAATGGAGAGATGTGATTTTATAGACCAATGATGAGATGTGGTTATACAGAAGAGTGACGAGATGTGGTTCCATAGAAGAATGATGAGATGTGGTTCTATAGAAGAATGGAGAGATGTGGTTCTATAGAACAATGATGAGATGTGGTTATACAGAAGTGTGATGAGATGTGGTTCTATAGAAGAATGGAGAGATGTGGTTCTATAGAAGAATGATGAGGTATGGTTCTAAAGAAGAATGGAGAGATGTGATTCTATAGAACAATGATGAGATGTGGTTATACAGAAGAGTGATGAGATGTGGTTCCATAGAAGAGTGATGAGATGTGGTTCTATAGAAGAATGGAGAGATGTGATTCTATAGAACAATGATGAGATGTGATTATACAGAAGAGTGATGAGATGTGGTTCTATTGAAGAATGATGAGATGTGGTTATACAGAAGAGTGATGAGATGTGGTTCTATAGAAGAATGATGAGATATGGTTCTAAAGAAGAATGATGAGATGTGGTTATACAGATCAATGATGAGATGTGGGTCTACAGAACAATGATGAGATGTCGTTCTATAGAAGAATGCAGAGATGTCGTTCTATAGAAGAATGATGGGATATCGTTCTATAGAATAATGATGAGATGTGGTTCTATAAATGTATGGAGAGATGTGGTTCTATAGAAGAATGATGGGATGTGGTTCTATAGAAAAATGATGAGATGTGGTACTATAGAAGAATGATGGGATGTAGTTCTATAAAAAAAATGATGAGATGTGGTTCTATAGAAGAATAATAAGAAGTGATACTATAGAAGAATGATGAGATGTGGTTCTATAGAAGAATGTTCAGATGTGGTTTTATACAAGAATGATGAGATGTGGTTCTATAGAAGAATGATAAGATGTGGTCCTATAGAACAATGATGAGTTGTGATTCTATAGAGCAATGATGAGATGTGGTTCTATAGAAGAATATAATGATGAGATGTGGTTCTATAGAAGAATACAGTGATGAGATATAGTTCCATAGAAGAATATAATGATGAGATGTGGTTCTATAGAAGAATGATGAGATGTGGTTCTATAGAAGAATACTGAGTTGTGATTCTATAGAAGAATGATGACATGTGGTTCTAAAAAGAATGATGAAATGTCATTCTATAAACAATTATGTGATGTGGTTTTATAGAAGAATGATGAGATGTGGTTCTACAGAAGAATGATGAGATGTGATTCTATAGAAGAATGAATGATGTAGTTCTATAAAAGAATAGAGAGATCTGGTTCTATAAAGCAATGATGAGATGTGGTTCTATAGAAGAATGCAGTGATGTGATTCTATAGAATAACGATGAGATGTGGTTCTATTGAAGAATGCAGAGATGTGGTTCTATAGAAGAAAGATGAGATGTGGTGTTATAGAAGAATGATGGGATGTGGTTCTACAGAAGAATGATGAGATTTAGTTCCGTAGAAAAATTATGAGACTTGAACATATAGAAACATTATGAAATGCGGTTCTGTAGAAGAATGATGAGATTTAGTTCAATAGTAAAATGATGAGACTCAGACATATAGAAGACTGCTGAGATGTAGTTCTGTAGCAGAATGTTGAGATTTAGTTCTATGGAAAAGTGAGAGATGTGGTTCTATAGAAGAATGATGAAATGTGGTTCTATAGAAGAATGATGAGATGAGGTTCTATAGAAAAATGATGTGATGTGGTTCTATAGAAAAATGATGTGATGTGGTTCTATAGAAGAATGCTGAGATGTGGTTCTATAGAAGCATGCTGAGATGTGGTTCTATAGAAGCATGCTGAGATGTGGTTCTATAGAAGACCGCTGTGCTGTACTTCTATAAAAGAATGATGGTGTGGTAGGGCTCGCATTCCACACACTGGTCAGTTAGATTATAAAGTTGACTTCTCGTTCAGAATGCAATGGTAAACTACTGAACGTAAAATTACCTGAAGAATCAGAGCAATGGCCTGCAAATGACATACGATAAAAAGAAAATTCAACTAGTGCGACTACAACAAACAACAACAACAACAACAACAACAACAACAACAACAACAACAACAACAACAACAACAACAACAACAACAACAACAACAACAAGAACAACAAAACATTTTTATATCTCAGCAAATTCTCTCGCCAGAGCTAGTGTTATGATAGCTACTAAAACAAACTGACATAACACGATAAAACTGGGAGAAAACTCTCCATTCTCACACGATTTACGGTATTCTCGACCGATTTTCGGTTATAAATGATCACGTGATTCATAGACGCATCCGCAGCCGGTAATTGGAGACGCGTACATGCGGAAACTGGAGCGGAGTAGCGGATTTATATGGCGGACGAGAGAAAGACGTTTGTCAGTAGACGAGGCAGCTGGCAAGTTATGATATTTGCTTGAGTGTAATGAAAACGTTTGCAAGATGGAAAACATACTCAGACTTAAAAAAAAAATTCCGGTTCTGCTTAACTCTTCATGTTTTGTGTGTTATCAAGTAGAGTTGAGTTCAATCAAGAACCGACATAATAGCCCTCTTGACATTTTCATACGGGCTTCCTTTTCAACTTCAACAGCCAGCGAAGAGTTCTAATATTAATCGTTAGTTAGTTGCATATCCTTTACAGGACATCGCAGTCAACCCCAGCATTATTTGGCTGTTTGTGATTTCTTGGCAAGTTTTTCGCAAGTTGGCGAATATCCACCGGAATAAGTGGACAACTCTGCAGTTGAGCAGAGCAGGGCACTCACTTGTCCTGACAGTCGGAAATGACTGTCAAAGGCATAGGAAAAACATCACCATGTGGATGTGGAAGGCAAGGGGAAACCACCACATTATCTTCCCAAGTTTTCATCCATCCGTCCATCATGTGCCATGCCGGTAAGCGTGGGCGGTCATGTTCTGCCATCTCACTCTATCACCAGAGTCGTGGATCAGCTCCGTGTTTCTGTCTCGACCATGCCACAAGGCCAAGCCATCCAGGTACTTGCCTCTAGGTCTTCCCCTTGGTCTGTTCCCTTCGATCTTACCAGTTGTCACCAAGTTCTCCAAATCATTTCTTCTCATAACATGCCCAAAAAATTTTGATTGTCTACGTCTAATGTCTCTAATCAGTTTACGATCTTCATTTGTTTCTTGAAGGACTTGTTCATTGGTCTTTCTGGCTGTCCATGGTATTCTTTGCATTTTCATCAGAAACCACATTTCTACAGCCATCAGATGTTTTTCAGCCTGACTGCTTATTGTCCAAGCTTCACATCCATATAAAAGTACAGGTTCTATGTAGCATCTCAACACTCTTTTTCTCGTTTCAATTGACATCTTTTTATTGGTCAGTATGTTTTTCATCTTGCTAAAGGCTACTTTTGCCATGGCGATTCTTGTTCTAATCTCTTCAAGGCATCTCCCATCAGATGTTATTACTGTTCCAAGATAATTGTACCTATTCACTTGTTGAAGAATATTCCCATTTACTTGTATATTACATTGTGGTATTTCGTTCCTCCTAGTGACGACTATAATCTGTGTCTTTTTACAATTTAATTCTAACCCTAGTTGTTCACTGTGTGTAACAACCGCATCTACTAAATGTTGCTGGTCCTGGTCATTGTCTGCAATCAAGACTGTATCGTCTGCATATCTAATGTTATTGATGCATCGTCCCTCAATGTTGATTCCTTCCATATCTTCAATATTTCTGAAAATACTTTCACTATACAGGGAAAACAGATCTGGAGACATTACACATCCCTGTCTCACATCTCTCTTAATAGGCTGATATTGGCTTACTTCATTATCAACTCTTATGGCAGCTTGTTGTTTATAATATATGTTTTTTTTAAAGTCTAATGCCTTTCCCATCAATTTGTAGATCTGCAAGCATATCCACCATGTTGACATGTCTTACTCTATCAAAAGCCTTTGTGTAGTCAATAAAGCAAAGGTGTAGATCTTTGTTTACTTCTTTAGCACGTTCGATAACTGATCGAAGCATATACACAGCATTTACTGTACCCTTTCCTTCTACAAACCCACATTGTTCTTCCTCTATTTCAGGTTGTATTTTCTTCCTCACTCTTTGCATGATAATTCGTAGCAAAATCTTTGTAATGTGACTCATTATACTGATTGTTCTATGTTGATCACATTCCAAGGCTCCTGATTTCTGTGGGGTTGCAATAAATTCAGAATTACATAATTCAGAAGGTATATGTCCGGTATCATATAATGAGTTCAGCAGTCTGGTGACTTGATCTATTCCATATTGTTTTAAAGCTTTAATCATTTCTGTTGTGATGTTTTCTGAACCGGGGGCCTTGCCAGCTTTCATATATAAGAAAATGTCGAACTTCCATCTTCAAAATTGGCTGTCCTTCATTATTAAATGGAATATCATACTGTTCATCTCTGTTATCATCATAAAGGTTTGTCACATAGTCTGACCATACATGTAGAATATGATCTTTTTCTATTATGATTTTGCCTTCTTTAGTTTTTAGACAGCTAGCTGATGTACTTGTTCATTTATTAGTAAGTTCCTGAATTCTTTTGAGCACTAATTTGGTATTTTGACTGTTGTGTTGTTTTTCAATTTCTAAGCAATTTTTCTCAAGCCATGCTTCTTTTGCCTCCTTACATAATATTCTGACTTGTCTGTAAATTTCTTCATATTTGGCAGAATTATTTTTGTTGAGTCTTCTTGTTTCCATTAGTTGTAAAATTTCTTCAGTCATCCATTTCTTACGACCCACCTTCTTTAATTTTGGAAAAGTCGTTTCTGCAGCCAAACTGATTGAATTCTTCAACATTTCCCATTGATCATCCATATCCATGTCTCTAGATCAGACAATATATCAAATCTGTTCTGTACTTCTATGTTGAATTTGTTTTGTATTTCCTTGTCGTTATTCAATGTAATGTTCGTAATATATATATATATATATATATATATATATATATATATATATATATATATATATATATATATATATATATATATATATATATTATGAACTCTAATAGAAAACTCAACAGAGAAACAGAAAGACATATATTTGTGCTTCATAGATTATACTAAGGCATTTGATAAAGTACAACATGATGAACTGATTAAAATGTTGGAAGATATCAACATTGATAGGAAATATT
Source organism: Cepaea hortensis (assembly GCA_963921405.1). Taxonomy (NCBI): domain Eukaryota; kingdom Metazoa; phylum Mollusca; class Gastropoda; order Stylommatophora; family Helicidae; genus Cepaea; species Cepaea hortensis. The sequence goes on from OY992876.1 coordinate 234,510,083, forward strand.
TAAGAACATTAAAGAATATTTACTGGAACCAAGTAGCAGCAATTAAAATGGGAAATAAAGAGTGTAGTTCATCATCAAGTGCAGTGCCGGCTGGCGTAGGCGTTCATTGCTCTCCACAGATCTCAGTCTTTAGTGTTCTGGATCAACTCTGCTGATGATATTCCTCCATGCCACCATCTCAATCCGTCCAGCATCATTTCTCTTGGTCTGCCTCTGCCTCTCTTCCCCTCGATCTTTCCAGTTGTCACGATGTTCTCCAATGCCCCTCTTCTCATCACATAACCAAAGAAAGCTGTTTGTCTCTTTCTTATTGTTGTATATAGTGTTCTAGTTTCATTAGCCTCTTTCAGGCAATCGTGGTTAGTTACTCTGGCAGTCCAAGGAATTCGCAACATTCGTCTTAAAAACTACATCTCTGTTGCTTCTAAGTTCTTCCTAATTTTTTCATTTACATTCCAAGATTCGCTGCCATAGAGCAAAACTGGTTCTATATAGCATTTTAGCACTTTCTTTCTTACATTCATTGAAAGCGACTTATTGCATAAGATGCTCTTCATTTTCTGAAATGCGGCTTTTTCCTGCCCTATTCTGCTCTTAATCTCTGTTGTGCATCTTCCATCTGATGTTATAAGTGCCCCTAGGTATTTACAATTATTCTCTTGGTTGAGAGTTTCCCCTTCTATTTCTATGTCACATTTTGGTGTCCCCATTTTATTTGATATCACCATTGCTACTGTTTTCTTGATATTCAAGGAGAGTCCTTTCTGTGCACTCTCTGATACTACAATGTCCAATAATTGTTGTAAGTCAGTTGCATTATCCTCCACCAATACTGTGTCATCTGCATAGCGTATATTGTTTATATTATATCCTCCGATTAGTATTCCTGGCTTATCTTTGATCTCTCTCATTATTACTTCGCTATATCCATGGCCGAGGTGTTAGCAGCATTCTCCGCTAACCCCGAATACTCTCGTCACGTGACGCGACGAGAATTAGCAGTGGTTCGAATCGCAAAAGTGACTTATGAAAGTATGGAGCCGGTCGCAAAGAAAGTCGTGGCGTGCTGATGAGCGTAATCTAGCCTAGGAATCAACATACAGCTGAAAGATGCTGGTGTTGACCGCAATATCCTGAAACAGGATGGAAACGCGGAAAAAAAAAAAAAAAAAAAAAAAATAGGGAGAAGAGATCGGGTGACAAGACACACCCCTGTCGTACTCCTAGCTTTATCTGTTCGTAACTACCCTCTTTATTTCCCATTTTAATTGCTGCTACTTGGTTCCAGTATATATTCTTTATTATTCTTAAATCTTTCACATCAATGTTGATATCTTCCAACATTTTAATCAGCTCATCATGTTTTACTTTATCAAATGGCTTAGTATAATCTATGAAGCATAAATATATGTCTCTCTGTTTCTCTATTGACCTTTCTATTAGTGTTCGTAATATATAGATTGCATTGTTAGTACCATTTCCTTCCATAAAACCATACTGTTCTTCGCTAATTTCCATTTTTATTTTCTTTCTTGTTCTTCTCATTATAATTCTGAGTAGAAGCTTAGTGACATGGTTTATGGGGTTAATTGTACGAAAATCTTCACATTCAATTGCTCCTGGTCTTTTTGGTATAGCTATAAATACAGATTTCAGCATATCACTGGGTAAATATCCACTGCTGTAAATATCATTCAACATTTTGGTTAATATATCTACTCCAAATTCTCCCAATACTTCTAATTCTTCTACTGTGATTTTATCTGGCCCTGCTGTTTTTCCTTTCTTCATATGTTTCATAGCATCAGCGACTTCTTCTTTTAGAATAGGTGGGCCTTCTAAGTTACTTTCTTCTGTTAATTCTTCCCTTTCTCCATTATATAATTCTCTTATATACTCATTCCACCTCTTCATTATAGTACCTTCCTCCAATAATATCTTTCCTGTTTTTGATTTCAAACACCCTGTATTTATTCTTATTTTTCTTCCTGTGAGCTGACTGATTTGTCTGTGCATACTTTTTTTTTTTTTATCTTTAATGGAATTTAATTCAATTTTTTTGCATTGTTCGTTTAACAAACTTTCTTTTGCCTTCACACATTTATCTCTTATTTCTTTATTTATCTTAGCATACTTTTGTTTGTCATATTTATTATGTTTCCTTTTGTCCATCAGCATTAAGATTTCTTCATTCATCCATTTTTTCTTAGCATTTTAGAGGGTAGTTACGAACAGATAAATCTAGGAGTACGACAGGGTGTGTTTTGTTACCGGATCTCTTTTCCCTCTATAGCGAAGTAAAAAATGAGAGAGATCAAAGAGATGCCAGGAATAATAAACGGGGGTTATCATTGGCATCTTGCCGTCTTGACAGACGATAGTTTGTGCTTCAAAAAGGCATAATAACTTTTACCCATGGCGGTAGCGAATGTGACTGGTAAGGCCAATTCGCGCTGTAAATGTTCGTTCACAGTGGGTGCATGTGAACACGTGATTATTTCCACCATCATGCACCATCTTACCTCTCACACGCTCGGTGTGTGACTTATCTGCAATAATTGTCTCCTTTGTCTTTATTCCATTTCTGATGTTTGCCCTCCATGCAACACTTTCAGTGGCGACTTGCTCCCAATGTGCATTATCAATGCCTGTATCAATCATGTCCCGCTTACACACATCTTTGTATCGTAGTAGAGGCAGACCCTGAGATCTCTTACCCATCTGTAATTCACCAAAAAAGATGTCCTTTGGTATTCTACCATCATCCATCCTCCTAAGATGTCCTATCCATCTAAGTCTACGAAGACTGAGCATGGAATAAACCGTCACACAACCTGATCTTTCCAATACTTCAGTATTTGTGATTTTGTCTTGGCACTTAATACCAAGAATTCTTCGCAGACATCACATATGAAAGCTGTTTAAACGTTTCTCTTGGTGTGAGTAAGTTGTCCAGGTTTCACTGCCATTAAGAAGCGTACTAAGGACACAGGCTTGATAGACAAGGACTTTTGTTTTGGCAGTAAGCTTCCTGTTCTCCCAGACTCTTTTTCTTAACCTGTTCATTGTTGTTGCTGCCTTACCAATCCGGATGTTGATTTCCTGATCTATGGATAATTTGCTATTTACCACTGATCCTAGATATGTGAAATGGTCTACCATCTCTAGTTCGGCGTCGTCAATAAAGATTGATGGTACCCCATGTGCACCTTGTGACATAATCTGTGTCTTCTTTTTGCTAATTGATAAACAAAATTCGGAACAAGCATTAGAGAATGCAGATAGTAGACATTGTAATTCTTCCTTAGAGTGGGTCGTAACTGCAGCATAATCTGCAAAAAGCAACTCTCTGATCAGTACCCTCCTAATTTTGGTCTTAGCCTTCAATCTCTGAGCATTGTAGAGACCGCCATCTGAGCGTGAGTAAATGTATATACCACCATCCTGATCACGAAAGGCATATTTCAGTAGAAGTGAAAAGTATATTCCAAAGAGGGAGGAAGCTGGTACACAACCTTGCTTAACTCCACTCTTGATTTCAAACTCTTCAGAAGTTGCACCATCAAACTTGATTATACCCTTCATGCCTGTGTGGAACGATTCCACAATGGACAGAAGAGCTGATGGGCAGCCAATCTTCTTTAGTGCCTTGAACAGACCCTCACAACTGACCAGATCAAATGCCTTTGTGAGGTCGATGAAGGCAATAAACAGTGGTTGATTCTGTTCACGGCATTTGTCTTGCTTTTGTCGCAATGAGAATATCATATCAATGGTAGACCGTTTCTGTCGAAAGCAACACTGTGACTCGGGGTAGACTTGATCTCCTAGGACTTGTAGTCTGCGCAGAACAATTATGGCAAATACTTTCCCAACAATACACAGAAGTGAGATATCCCTATAGTTGTTACAGTCGCTCCGATCGCCCTTGTTCTTGTACAGTGTTATGATGCTTGAATCTTTGAAATCCTGTGGGACTCGTCCTTCTTGCCAGCATAACTCTATTAGCTGGTGGATCTGTAGAGTGAGTGTGTCTTGCCCGCTCCTGATAACCTCTATTGGAATCCCATCCTTACCTGGAGCCTTGCCAGATGCAAGTTCATTTATAGCACACTTAACTTCTGTTATGGTGGGAAGAGTTGGTAGAGCCTCTGTGGCGTTGAGGGCATCATCCGCTAGTTTGGTCTCACTTGAGTAAAGCTCCAAATAGTGCTCTACCCATCTGTCCATCTGCTGTTACTTATCAGTTATGATTTCTCCAGTGAACGTTATCAAGGGTGCACTTCTTTTGATCATTGGACCACAGGCTTTCTTTATTCCTTCATACATGCTTCTGATGTTTCCCTTATCACTTGCGATTTGAATGGACTCACATAACCTGATCCAATAATCATTTGCACACTACCTGGCAGCCTTTTGCACATCCTTCCTAACTTGCTTTAGCTCACTCAAAGTGTTACGCGTTGGTCTTTCCTTGTTTCTTAAGAGAGCTATCTTCTTCTTATCGATCAAGGGCGAAAGAGTCTAGCTATTTGCCGCAAACCAGTCCTGCCTCTGATGATTGTGACAAGATCGCCTCGGGTATTGAGAGTTAACCACACCCGACGTGTCTCTAGCACTCCCGTGTATTCTTACCCCAGGGGCTGGACTGTTTACTCTGCTGTTGACCTCGTATTAGTTAAATATGTCTACAAGCCCCTCCAGATTCTAGACCCCCACTATCTACCTACTCCCTTGGGACAATGAACAATGAGGCATCGTCCGAGACCACACTCAATAATTGTACAAAGAGTAAGTCAACATACACAAAGTTTATTCTACCCTTGAGAATATAGAAATGAATTGAACACCCTGATAGAATAATTCTATTTACAAAAGTAGAGGATAGAGTAGAGACAGAATCAGAGATATTGCTAAAGTCATCATCAGGCTGAGAAGTAGATTGGATGCAGATGTCCCGTCCAGTCGGTCCGCCACTCACCCGGCTTCCTTCCAGTGAGATGACTAGAGCCTTGGAGACCACTCCGTCCCCAGAGCTTGGATCGACAACAAGAGGAGTTAACCACTTGGACCACAATCACTGGACGAACTGCAACTCTATCACTTCCTACTGAGTCACTGTTAAAGGCACTAAACAGTTCTCTATAGACAGCCTGGCTGGGAGACCCTCCTCCTTGAGGTGACCCAGTTACTCTCGACTTCAATACATGTCTGTAGCCAATGACCAATCCAATGGTCCCTGAATAATATCACGTACCCCTGGTTGGGTAATAGTATAATACTGCTGCGAGTTCACAAGAGTCATATGAGAAAAACATTTCATAGTTCCGGTGACTCTATAGTTACACCATTGGATCAAGCACCTATTTCACAGTTCACTGCAACAATGTTCATTTGGACAATAATTAGTTGTCCTATATACCTGATAACACTTTAAAGTCACTATACGTAAGCTGGTGTAGGTCTCATCATGACCTGCCACTAGTACTGACGTAGGTACACACAAGGTTATGTGCTAATCTCTGCTTCAAGTTTCCGACGTATAGGCGGATCAACAATATACTTGGACTTGATGAGCTCCCAGAGCTGAGATTACCCCAACTTGATACATCTCACTGGGCAAACATAGCAACATCATTCCGTATACAGTCGATTGTCTCTTACACTTAAGCGTGATTGCTCAGGTTGATGAACATATCATTGTTGAAATAGAGCATCTTCAAACTGTCAGAAAAAGAAACAAACCATCACGTCCCACATGTGCAATTTCAGGGCACTGGAATCAACTTGATGAGAATCATTCAGTCAGGATGATTCACCCTTTCGCAAGATGTGGTTTAGTCAGGCTTGGTAAGTAAGTGGTTCTACCCTACGCTGTGGTATACGAAGTGGTTTCAGGCAAACAACAATTGTAGTAGGCTGGTTCTTCAACAGGCAACTCCTGAAAGGAAGAGCGATTGGTGAGAGTAGTCGGCCCCAAACATTGGTCCACATGCATGAAATCATTGACTACTCACCCCTCAGTCAAGCTAATTAGTTATTCAACCAACTAGAGTATCATCTCTATGTTGAGAGTAGTAAAGCATGGGTATCCGTCAATGTCAGATGGCCTCAAAGAACAGTCCGTCAAACAGAGTAAGTAACAAGAATGACGAGTCTGATCGTACGTCTCACATATCCCTATTCATCTACCAGTTGTCGCTAAAGTCCATAGCTATCCTAGTTCTAGAGTTAACAGAACTAAACATTAAGGTGAGGCTTCCCTGGACCCCACCCTTACATTATACATTCAATAGTAAACATCATCACTATCAATGTACCATCACTTGGGATATAGTAATAATACATGACCACATAACGTATGTACACACTCTATTTCGCTGGTGGGACATCCTGTCCACCCTATAGCGAAACTCTTCTTACTAGACTCTTCCCTAGAGTCAAGAAGTCATCTTTGCAAAACATGTTACCCACATGTTCCAAGGGTTCTGCTCCAGTTCCGACCTTCCAAGTGGATTAGCCTAGGCCTGGGCCGAACTTCAAGGCTGGCCTGGTTTGCCAGTCTCATACTTTCATAACGTGCTCTCAATCCCCATATCCCATTTGTCCCCGTGACTCATTCAACCTCCTTTTGTTCCTCCATGCTTCTATCACATCAGCACTGACTCGTACTTATGCAAGTATGAACAGAACAGGGCAGTAAAGAAAAGAATTAAGAACGCATGTTTACATCGCGACGGTAACGCATTGTTATCACGCGTCGAACCACTCAGCGTTCGGTATCGCTCCTAGAAGTATCACATAACCTGACCTAATATATATACATCATGACACCTTATATATATATATATATATATATATATATATATATATATATATATATATATATATATATATATATATATATATATATATATATATATATCAATGGAAAACTTACCTTCTCACAGATTTCCACAGTCCCACAAAATGAATTCACTATTTCGTTAACACACCATGATTACATCGTTTCCTGTGGCTAAGCATTAAGTGCTCTCCTTACTTAGTAACTAAGCACATCACTGTCTGAATTCTCCAACTAACAACTTACCTGGCTATCCAACAGTTCTTCTAGCTTCAGCTACTGACTGACATAAGTTAGGTTCCTATCATACACTAGTAACTGTATCCTATTATAGAACAGCAACATAGTATATGCAACTATTTATCACACATGGTTAATAACAGGTGAACACAATACGCCGCTATCACAGGCTTACATTTCAAGCAGTTACCGCAACTACACAGGCTTGTAAATACTGCAACACGCACAGGTGTAGATCGCCCTAGATTCTCAACCGGGTTATCGATCCATCCCTCATTAGCGATGCAAAGTCAACCGCATATTTAATGAGATTAGAACGATTGCGTTTAGTGATCAATTACCAAGTTAATTTAATTAACCAAGTAAATACCTCAATTCTCGGAACCAGACTCCAGTCAGTTACCAGAACTGTTCATGGGCAAGCATGCCGTAATGGGCCAACAGTCAGCTGCATCTTGGTTTGGTGTGAGACGCTATACAATCGGCCTAGCAGAGCCATGCGTCCTCACGCCTTGAGAGGTAGAAAGTGAATGACTTTTCCAGCCGGATTTCTCCTACGTGCGTACCAAAGCGCAAGAGAAACGAGTGCTTCTTGTTGCAAGTCAACTTCACGGACAACATTCATTCCCCGTACTAGAATTTCTAGATTCTTCTGCACCAGAATTTGTTAGTGCACCTAGCAACTCTGGTCACTCAAATCCAGGTGCTTCGAGAACCTTCTAGACGGAAAATCCCATCTCGGCTTTCCTCAGTCTATAAATAACCGGGAAAGTCCCTGATGACGCGCCGAATAGAGCCGAAACCTAATAGACAAAAGACAGATGAAGCGTCGTTCCTCACAATGATCCACAGTGCCGTAAACCCCTACGGCAGTTTTATAAAGAGTTTCCTTAAGTTGACCCCACTTTTCATTTACTGTACAATTTCCTGTTGTATCAGTGAAAGCGTCTTCAAGTTGCTGTTGAAACTGAAAGCACTTTTCAGGATCGTGAGTGTTAATAAAAATTAATCCTGGGGCTAGATTTGCGTTTAGCTGTGTAGATTCTCTTTGGTCTCAGTCTAACCCTTGCAACAACCAAAGAATGATCCGTATCACAGTCAGCACTGTGGTAACTTCGAGTCAATGATATATGGTTCAGATGTTGTCTCCGTGTGATGATGAAGTCCAGCTGGTGCGAATGGCCGGATCTCGGATGTTTCCATGTGACCTTATGCAGCTCTTTTGTTTTAAAAAAGGAATTTGTAATACATAGGTAATTTCTGGTGCAATTCTCCAGCAGCCTTTGCCCATTTTCATTCACGCGACCGATGTTGTATTTTCCAAGGAACACTGGCCATGAACTCGAGTCCTTGCCCACACGAGCATTGAAGTCTCGGAGTATATAAATGTAGTCAGATTTTGGAACTGCCTTGATCTAGAACGAATCCTTCACATCATCAGAGGAATCGAGTATCGGTGCATATGCAGTAATAATGGTGGCAAAACCACAAGAGGTTGCCAAGCGCAGGGATAATAGTTCTTCATTTCCTCCTGCTGGAATTTCAATCATTCCCAGTATCGAATTCTTCACTGCAAAGCCCACACCGTGTTGCCTTTTTTCTGCCTGCATTCTATCCTTCCAAAAAAGGTGTAATTGTTTTCCCTGAGTGACCCTTCCTCAGCGAGGTGGGTCTCCTGCAGGCCAGCAATATCAATGTTAAGACGATTGAGTTCGGCACAATCACAGCCGTTTTTGTCACATCGTCAATAATGGTCAAATCAGTGGAAAATCCTGGATACATGGTTCTCGCGTTCCAGGTTGCAAGCCGTAGCTTGAGGTTTCTATTTTTCTTTTTATTAGTACCTGCTGCAATGGTTTTACAGCCTGAGATTCAGATTTTGTCCTAGCCCTAAGCACACATTGAAGCAGGCAGGCTGTGGCGGATCAGCACCCATTTGGCCGGGGGCTGCCCAGCTTGAGGCGGGCGGTAGCTGATCAGTGACACCTGTAAGTGTCTCCCACCGTCAGAGGCAACGCGTGGCGCCCCATGTCTACGCCAATTGACAGGAACTTATAACTCGTAACAGTTGCCTCTCGCTTTGATTCCGAGATCGATTAAGACCAGGGATGGAGTTATTGCCTCTCCATAGCACAAAGCCTGGGCTAAAATATAGAGATCATGTGTTGCCCATGCAGCATGATCCCTCTCTCGGCCTGCCTAGTTCACTCCAGAGGAAAGGTAACACCTCTACATCTGGAACAAGACAAGCTGCAGAAGCTGCCGGATCAGCAAAGCAATGCTCTAACTGTCCGCCTGTTGGAGCTTCGATCCTAGACCAGCCGCCAACCAAGGCTTAGGGCCTGGTCTGCCTTGCCATGACATTTTGTCTTTAGGTTGCATTTCCTCGCACCAGGGTAAGGCTTGTACCCTCCCAATTGCGCTCTTCCGCCCGAAGCTGTTGGTTCAATGCGGGGTGTCGGGTTTGGTAAGTGCCGCTCAACGTTCGGCGCTAACAGAAAACAGTTAGTACCGTCTACTGTCATACGGTAGTTCAGTCATTTCTGACTAAGACCTGACTGAAAATCGGGGGTTATAATATAAACAATATACATTATGCAGATGACACAGTATTGGTGGCGGATAATGCAACAGGCCTACAACAATTGTTGGACATTGTAATAACAGAGAGTACAAAGAAAAGACTCTCCTTGAATATCAAGAAATCAGTAACAATGGTGATATCAAAGAAAATGGTGACACCAAAATGTGACATAGAAATAGACGGGACAATTCTTAACCAAGTGGATAATTTTAAATACCCAGGGGCATTTATAACATCAGATGGAAGATGTACAACAGAGATTAGGAGTAGAATAGGGCAGGCAACAGCCGCATTTCAGAAAATGAAGAGTATCTTATGCAATAAATCACTATCATTGAATGTAAGAAAGAGACTGCCGAAATGCTATGTACTATATAGAACCAGTTTTGCTGGATGGCAGTCAATCTTGGAATGTAAATAAACAATTTAGGAAGAACATAAAAGCAACAGAAATGTGGTTTTTGAGACGAATGTTGCGAATTCCTTGGACTGCCAGAGTAACTAACAACGATTACCTGAAACAGGATAATAAAAATTAGAACACTATATACAACAATAAGAAAGAGACAAAAGCGTTCTTTGGTCATGTGATAAGAAGAGAGACATTGGAGAACATCGTGACAACTGGAAAGATCGAGGGGAAAAGAGATAGAAGCCGACCAAGAGAAATGATGCTGGACGGATTGAGACGGTGGCATGGAGGAATACCATCAGCAGAGTTAATCCAGAACACCAAAGACCGAGATCTGTGGAGAGCCATGAACGCCTACGCCAGCTGGCAGGGCCCTTGATGATGATTATGAGTTTGCCATTGCTTAGTAAGGTGGAGAAAGGAATGCTTCGTGTGGAATGGTTATCCTCGCTTTAGAAGTCACAGATTGTGAGAATTGTGAGGATTGTTTGCGCTGGTCTTTCGGGAGTGCGGAAAGGGGGGGGGGGTGATGAACAGGCTGACATGCTGGCAGGGAATGCACCTCTTTGTGGTAGATTACCTATGGGCAAGGGAGAGGTAGCCATGCGCCTGTGGGACCAGGTAGAGAAGGTGGGTGAACATATTAAGAACCCATATGTGGAAAGAAAGCGGGGGATCGGTGCCTTATTGTGTATCCACAGATGAAAGCAGTGTAACTCGTAATACTGAACAATAACTGATCTCACCTCAACATGGTAACAGGGAATAAAATCACGTAGCTCAATGAACGTTTCCACACATTTAATGCTGCGTTGTAGAATGATAAGATTCAATTCATGTAGAACATAGATCGCCCTTGATACAGGGTCGGGTATCTATTTGAAATATCTACGAATGATCTTCCGTACTCTGTCCTGTTCACCTTGAAGCCTAATTTCCATTCCACAGTTTCGTCGTTCAGAATTCGTCTAGGTTTCTGTTCCCAGTCTTTTTATCTATGGCTTCTTATCAATAAATTCCTCGTCCTGTTGTTCACTTGCAGATCATCGTATCAATGCATCCAGCTATCCACTTTACACATAATTTGGAAAACACAACAGCTTGGTAACACGGCTTCACAACGTCTGTCTCTTTGTTGTCCTATGACGTCTCGTTTCTCCCTTGGTTTCCTTGTTCATCATCCACTTTGGTGCATCCTTATGCAGAATCCCTTTATCCTTTTTCTGTATCGTCTTTTGGCGTGCTCGTCATATGGCAATCGGCAGGGGTTCTGGAAGAATCTCAAAACTGAGAGGGAAGACCAGAACTTTTAGTCAGATATCTGTGGAAACGATTAGTAGTATGACTCTTCGCTGGCTGTTGAACGAGGGGACGGATTGCGTTTGGGAATGTCCTGAGCGCAGTGGTGTCAATTCTTACCTTAACTCAACTCAACAGTTTGCCATTGCTCTCCGAACAACAGACATACATATAATTTTTTGAAAACCAGCGCAACTTGCTTTCGAATCGCCCGCAGCTGTGTTTCGAACGCGATATGCGTGCTTGCAAATTGCATTCGGAAACTCTTCGCTACAGCGCCGACTACTAATGGTACCAGCCTCGATCTGATTACGTGTCCTTCTGGCCTTTCCTCGGAATACTGATTGTCGACCAGGTCCTTTGGTCACTTTCTACCGCGCCGTTCTCTCCAAGCCATGATGATTTACCGGTTCTTCCACAGTATATATAAGACCCAAATGGAATCTCAAAACATGATTTAAAAATGACCACGTCTGCCGTATCTTGCGCCAATACCCCAACAAGCGGTGCAAATTCAGCCAAACTGTCCGTCTGTTCGTTTCCCACCACACCAGCATGTTCCGGGGGAAAAGTGTCAACGAGATTTCCATGTCTCTGATATTGCAGTTCAACCACGTTATTAAAAAAACAATATACAAAAATACGAGTAAAACACAAGCGTTGCAAGAACCTGCTGTGGATATTTCAAGTGTTACGACTAGGTGACCAGTATTTCGCTCCCTCAGCGAACGACGAGAGCTAGTTTTTAACCCTTGTCCAAATGCACTCCTGCCACTGTTAATGTAACGTCCTATCTGTTACGTCGCCACGCCCGCTGTTGTTTGTTATAATAGCTATAATAGTTTTCTTTGAAGTCATGTGTGTGTTGTTCGTGACGAAGGCTGCTATAGCCGAAACGTCAGACATGTGTGGGCTGTTTTAACGTATTTATGATTACTCATCTTAGTTGTTAATATATTATTTTTATGGCCGGATGGATACAGGCTATCGGTCTTAAACATCTGGTGTGTTGATATCGATCTAAAGGGCTCAACCAACATACCACTCGGTGGAATAAGATGTTGACTTCTCGTCCATGACTTGGGGACAGAAATAACAAGTAATTCTGAAGTCACAGTGGGTTCGCATGATGGCGAGGGACACTGGTCATAGGGAGAGCTGACCCACATGGAAACATCAGTCCAGTGCGCTAGAAGTAATCGCATTTGTAGGACCACACTTGAGTTCAAAGCCAGAGAATGCAAATAAAAAAAAAAAAAACAAGTCCGGCCCAACAGAAGGGCGATCATCAAGTTTTACTGTAGCTGAATGTAATACTTCCTTTGTGCTCGACCTTGGCTTTGTGATGGATGAGTGTCAGAACCTCATGGACACGAGCGCAGTTGGAAGCACCAAGGTTGTATACAGGATTAAAGTTGTGATTGTAAACTCTAGATTGTCATCCGTACATGATGATGTCTTCAATACAAGCAGACTCCAGGAGTGGACAACTTGTGACAACTTTAGCTCTTACCCTGCGTTCTCTAAACAGCCATTTTTAGATTTATTTTGCAGGTTATTTCGGTTGATAATTGGTAAAAGCGGAAACTGATTACACCACCGTCAGATGAGAAAGTTTTAGCTCGTTAAATCTCTTATCCTCTCAGACTTCTTTAAAATATAATACTTGTTAGTATATTTTATGTTCTATACAAGTATAACATATTGCCATTTCAGGGGAAGCTTGTTTTCTCTACATACAATAACACCCACATATTCGGGAGCGCGCGTTATGTCTCAAATAAATCGAGCGCTTCCTAGACGTGAGAGAGCTCCAACACACTATGTGCAGACATACATACATATACATTCTCATACGTCGCATATACATGTAGAGACTCTGACACGACGCATGTACATAGACACTCTCTCACGTCGCATATACACGGACACAAGTCACAACACAAACATACACACATAGACACTCTCACACATCGCATATACACGGACACAAGTCACTCCACATACATACATACATAGACCCTCTTACATGTCGCATATCCACGCACACAAGTCACCCCACAAACATACATACATAGATACATTCACACATCTCACATTCACGGACACAAGTCACAATACAAAAATACATAGACACTTTCTCACGTCGCATATACACGGACACAAGTCAAAATACAAACATACATACATAGACACTCTCACACGTCGCATATCCACGGTCACAAGTCACCGCACAAACATACATGCATAGACACTCTCACATGACGCATATCCACGGATACAAGTCACCCACATACATATATTCATAGACACTCTCTCACGTCGCATATCCATGGACACAAGTCACCCCATAAACATATATATATAGACACTCTCAAAGGTCGCATATCCACGGACACAAGTCACCCCACAAACATATATACATAGAAACTCTCAAAGGTCGCATATCCACGGACACAAGTCACCCCACAAACATTGCATTCGTGTACAGTACGGCGATGTGCCACACATGACTGTCAGAACGCCAGGCGCACAGCTTGTCAGTGTCGCAATGGAGGAGTGTCCCATTGTTGCGTTGAGTTGAGTTGAGCTAATTGAGTTAGTTGAGTTGAGTTGAGTTATTTGAGTTGAGTCAAGAACCGACATCGTAACACTCGGGGCATTCCCGTACGCGCTGCGTACTCAACTTCTACAACCAACGAAGAATCCTAATACTAATGGTACCAGTAGCAGTATTATTATGCGTCCGTCTGGCCTTTCCCCGGAGTCCCGAGGGTCAGTTAGATCAACCGGTCACTCCCTGCAGCAGCATTCTCTCCAGACTTTGATGGTCTATCTGTTCTTCTACACTATACACGCGATCCCAAATGAACATGTGCCTTATTATACATCAATACCCCACCCAGTGGTGCAGCCCCAGACAATCTGTCCACCTGCTTGTTTCCCACCACACCAGCATGTCCTAGCAGCAAATTACCATGTGCGCTCTATTTTGTATTGCTGAATGGAAGCCGGCAACTTTAGCCGAAGCACACCTGTCTTCACCTTTCTCATCCAAGTCCGTTACAATCACAACATGTGTGTGCTGTTTGTCCCCCAGCCAGCGGAACAGCACCAGCATCTCCCTTGCGAGGAGGGTGGGGGGGGGGGGGGGGATCCAAGAGGTGTTCTCTATTTATGATTGTAGGATGGGGGATACGACTCTATCCAAAAAAAAAGTGTCCTAGTTGGAAGTTAGTAATTGCGTGTTTGGTAAGAACCATTTTGAGGCCTGTTCAAACGGGAATTTGTCTCCGTTCTTTTGAAATCCATCATCATCATCAAGTGACATGCCGACAGGAGTAGGCGTTCATGACTTTCCACAGATCTCGGTCTTTGATTTTCTAGATCAACTCCGAAAGAAAAAGCAGCGGTTGCAGCAGGATATAACAATATGAATTGCAAACAATTAGGTATATTTAGCTTCTGCGAAAAGAAGAAACATATTAAACACAGACACAATGTACATACCTTACAGAGAACAGGTGGAAATAAAGGGTGACTTATCCAAAATCAGAAACAATCAATAAATGTATAACATGAAATAATAAAATGAAAAGAAATTTAAAAAAATAAGTACTATAGGACACAAAGGACGGCCGATGTTTCGATTCTAAGATTCCTTGTCAAGGACAGGACAACATAAATAGATAAAAATCGAAAGAAAAAAAAAAAAAAAAAAACAGAAAATAAAATAAACACAACTACTAGGTTCCCATGTGGGAGCAGAAATGGTGGTTTTAACCGGTTTACAAAGGCACTATTTTTGCTACAAAGTTTGCGTATAGTTGGGCTGCCAGAGGCCCAGATAGGATGTGTGTTGCCAAGGATGTGTGAACTGTCCGATATGAATATATAGAGTTGTGTAGACATTTAGGTATGAATATATAGAGGGAGGACAGCATAACAGTGTAAACAATTCGATGTGAATATACAGAGGTGTGTGAACAGTTAGATATGGATGTATAGAGGGAAGATGGCATAGTTATACAGTAGCTTCCACAACATTATTAATACCTGCTAGATGTAATTAACCCAGAGAGTTTATTAATTGGCTTTCAATTTTGAGCCTACTGGGGCTGTTGGAGAAGCAATGTTTCAATGCAGTGGCACATACATCGTCGACTCCATGGTGGTTAGAAGACTTAAAATGGTTGGGGACAGGTTTGTCAGCGTCCTGATTAATATCTCTGAGGTGTTCCCTAAAGCGGTCGGCAAGACGTCTGCCAATTTGACCAACATATTTCATGTCACATCGTTTGCAGATAATAACATTTATAAGATTGCGGGATATGCAAGTAAAAGAATCTTTCAAGGAGAAGGTGCCTAGCGGGAATGTAATCGCCGGTGTCTGAAAAACGTGTGGGCATGTCAGAGAATTCTTACAGTGGCATTGAAATGTGCCCACAGATGGCGTATCTGTGGGGATGCGACTATGCACAAGGTCTTTCCTGAGGCTCTTGTTTCGGCGGAAAATTACCATAGGACCATTAGAGAGTGGCCACGCATGAGTGGTTGCATCGGATTCCATGATAGACCAGTGTCTGAAAAAAATGTGCTTGATGGCATAGGCATGTGGATGGAAGGTGAGGATAACCTTGGGTTCATTGTTAGGAGGTTGCGTTTTCTTGACAAGGGACATTTCACGCGAGACTTGGGTTATGCGACAGAAAACAGT
Organism: Cepaea hortensis; assembly: GCA_963921405.1. Lineage (NCBI taxonomy): Eukaryota > Metazoa > Mollusca > Gastropoda > Stylommatophora > Helicidae > Cepaea > Cepaea hortensis. The sequence continues at coordinate 234,526,179 of OY992876.1, forward strand.
GGACAGAATGTGCTCTAGGTAAGCCCGTCTGCGGAAAAAGTCAAGCATTTCATGGACTTTTTCGAGGAAGTCATTGTCATCCTGACAGATGAGACGAACACGGAGTAGCTGGGAAAATGGGAAAGAATCTGTGCAGCTTTTGGGGTGGGATGAGCTGTACAGGAGGAAACCGTGAGCATCAGTAGGTTTGCAGTACGCGGAGGTCGTGAGGCCTGTAAGATTTATTTTGATTGTGGTGTCAAGGAAATTGACAGAAGTGGTGGAAATTTCTGTGGTAAATTTGATCACGGATGAAAATTCTTGATATAATTGATGAAGCGGTTCAGTTCTGCCTCTGTCATGTCAGTGAGACCGATGTTGATATTCCTCCATGCCACCGTCGCAATCCATCCAGCATCATGTCTCTTGGTCTGCCTCTCTTCCCCTCGATCTTTCCAGTTGTCACGATGTTCTCTGTTGCTTCCAAGCTCTTCCTAATTTGTTCATTTACATTCCAAGATTTATAGCCATACAGCAAAACAGGTTCTATATAGGACCTCAGCACTCTCTTTCTTACATTCAATGATAGTGACTTATTGCATAATATATTCTTCAGTTTTTTTTTTAAAATCCACTTCATTTAAATTAAGAGATTCTTGAAAACAACAACAACAACAACAACAACAACAACAACAACAACAACAACAACAACAACAACAAGACTAATAACATTGTAAGAATAGCAACAACAACAACAACAACAACAACAACAACAACAACAACAACAACAACAACAACCCAAGAACAAATCTAATGTATTTATTACAGAGCCGAACAGTCCAATGAAAAGAAATCAAAGAAATATGAGTACATATAAACCACAGCAATGATTTTTTTTTTGGGTGTGTGTTCGCTATTTCTATACAATACAGTAGTCTCAAATTTCAATATATACATGTGACAAGACGGATTGTCGTCGTCATACGTTGTTTGTTTTTTGTTTCTTGCTCCTCTTCTACCCTTGAATGTAAAGTTGTTTTTTTTTTTAAACATGCTGTCTTGTGTTTTAGAATTGATGAAATACTTGAAATTAATTTGTTACGGGGAACACAAAACAACATTTCCCCCCCCCCCCCCCAAAAAAAAAAAACAAAAAAAAAAAAAAAACTGACATATGAAACATTCTAATATACTTGGAATAAGGAAATATTTGAAATAACTAAAATACTTGAAACGGCAGAGATACTTGAAAATATTCTATAAAGATAAGATACTTGAATCGGCCGGAACGCATGAAACAGCTGGAATACTTGAAATTACTAAGGTACATCTACACTCCAGGGTAGAAGAGGAAATATTAACACAAGTTTAAGGTGCCTCTACACTCCAGGGTAGAAGAGGAAAGATTAACACGTGTAAGATACCAATACACCCCAGAGTAGACGAGGAAGGACTAAACAAGACTGTAAGGTACCTCTACACCCCAGGGTAGGAGAGAGAAGACTAAACACGACTGTAAGGTACCTCCACACCCCAGGATAGAAGAGGAAAGACTAACTAAACAAGACTGTAAGATACCTCCATACCCCAGGATAGAAGAGGAAAGATTAACTAAACAAGACTATAAGGTACCTCCACACCCCAGGGTAGAAGAGGAAAGACTAACTAAACAAGACTATAAGGTACCTCCACACCCCAGGATAGAAGAGGAAAGACTAACTAAACAAGACTATAAGATACCCCTACACCCCAGGGTAGAAGAGGAAAGACTAACTAAACAAGACTGTGAGGTACCTCCACACCCCAGGATAGAAGAGGAAAGACTAACTAAACAAGACTGTAAGGTACCTCTACACTCCAACGTCGAAGAGGAAAGGAAAATGTAAGGTACCTCTACACCTCGGGTTAGAAGAGGAAAGAATACACAGGACTGTAAGGTACCTCCACACCCCATGGTAAAGGAGGAAAGACTAAACAAGACTTAAGATGCCTCTACATCCCAAGGTAGAAGAGGAAAGAATAAACAAGACTGTAAGATACCCCTATATCCCAGGGTAAAAGAGCAAAGACTAAACAATACCTTAAGATACCCCTACACCCCAGGGTAGAAGAGGAAAGACTAAACAAGACTGTAAGGTACCTCTACATCCCAGGGTAGAAGAGGAAAGACTAAACAAGACTGTAAGATACCCCTACATCCCAAGGTAGAAGAGGAAAGACTAAACAAGACTGTAAGGTACCCCTACACCCCAGGGTAGAAGAGGAAAGACTAAACAAGACTGTAAGGTACCTCTACATCCCAGGGTAGAAGAGGAAAGACTAAACAAGACTGTAAGGTACCTCTACATCCCAAGGTAGAAGTGGAAAGACTAAACAAGACTGTAAGGTACCTCTACATCCCAGGGTAGAAGAGGAAAGACTAAACAAGACAGTAAAGATACCCCTACATCCCAGGGTAGAAGAGGAAAGGCTTAACAAGACTGTAAGGTACCCCAACACCCCAGGGTAGAAGAGGAAGACTAAAAAAGACTAAAATACCTCCGTCAGCGTCTGTGATTGAAGGGCATTGAACGCGTTTCACAGCTCCCCGACACACCAAGCCGAGGGTTCGAAAACTAGACGCAGGCGATTTGTAAACAGACAGCCATGTGTTGATTTCGATGGTATGACTTGGTAATTTTTAGTTTCAGTCGTTAAGATAACAATGGCAAACTACTGAAACTAAAAATTACCAAGTAAATCACAAATAGCCTAAACGTGTTGGGGCATATACCGACATACTGTTCAGAACATATGCAACTAACTTAAAAGTACCTTTACATCCCAGGGTAGAAAAGGAACGATAATAATAATTATTTTTTTAGTAAACATACAAAGAATGTAGTATATAAACTAAGCGTACATGGGGTAATTACTGACTAGATAAACAACTCAACACATAATAACCACATCAAATATAAAAGCCATAACACAGACATTATCTTTGTTTATTTTCGGGACAACTTCGGCGCCATTGCTGGAGTGTGTCCTGAGTTGTTTCCCCTCTTTGGAGTAATGGCCGTTTGTGTCAAACATTAACGACCAAGTGTAGTGGCCGAAACATTCCAGGAAGTGGGATATACTTCTGACGATCAGAATCCCCCTTTCGTGCTGGCTCGGCAGCGGGGTTTTATCATGTCTAATGTTTCCTCTGGTCTCTACTTTTTTTTTTATACTTCTACCTCTGCGAGCGCCAAACAATATACGCGTGTATATTGATTTATGAATAGTCTCACGTTCGCAAAGTTAAAGATAGATTTTACAGCAATGTGCACTTGCCAGCATTGCATCTCAAACAGCAGATCACATACTACAGCGATAAAGAGATTCTCATGGCATATACTGCCACTGGAATGTGAAGTATAGGGTATATTTCAAATGACTGCAGTGTTTGAAAATATTGTCGGTCCAAGCTTTTTATTGACCCTCTGTAAAGTTCATGCAACATAATAGGTAAATATAAAACTTGGACCGGCAATATTTTCAAACACTGCACAGCCATTAACATAAACCTTGTATTACGTTTTCACATTTTATAGACAGAAACACATGTCGTGGGCTGGCCAGTTTCTTTCCTCGTCGATATTTTTTTTTTTCAATAAGTCAATTTCACGAATATTCTGAAAAATGTCGGTTACCAATTTTTAAGAGGCTGGGTCAGCATCTGAGTTGTGCTGGTCGGAAACGGTAATTCTGCCTTTGTTGGGGATTGAACCCGCACCCCAGGCACGGCAGGCAAGCGCACTAACCACAATACTACTACGGTTCTGAAGATATACTAGAACAGTATATATAATTCAGTATAATTCAATACATAATGCCGCACGGACAAGCCTGTTCTATGGCAGGATGAATAACTTCCAGACTGCAGGTCTTCATACGGGTGCAGGATCTGCAGAAGATAGTGCAGTTCATACAGGAAAAGGAATGACACATACAGGTTTATTTAAGGAATATGACAGTAGAAAGAAAAAGGAGAAAAGGAAACAAAAGGAAGAAGAAGGAAGAAGAGGAGAAGAAGAAGAAGAAGAAGAAGAAGAAGAAGAAGAAGAAGAAGAAGAAGAAGAAGAAGAAGAAGAAGAAGAAGAAGAAGAAGAAGAAGAAGAAGAAGAAGAAGAAGAAGAATGAAGAAGAAGAAGAAGAAGAAGAAGAAGAAGAAGAAGAAGAAGAAGAAGAAGAAGAAGAAGAAGAAGAAGAAGAAGAAGAAGAAGAAGAAGAAGAAGAAGAAGAAGAAGAAGAATGAAGAAGAAGAAGAAGAACAATGAAGAAGAAGAAGAAGACGTAGAAGAAGAAGAAGAAGAAGAAGAAGAAGAAGAAGAAGAAGAAGAAGAAGAAGAAGAAGAAGAAGAAGAAGAAGAAGAAGAAGAACAATGAAGAAGAAGAAGAAGACGTAGAAGAAGAAGAAGAAGAAGAAGAAGAAGAAGAACAATGAAGAAGAAGAAGAAGACGTAGAAGAAGAAGAAGAAGAAGAAGAAGAAGAAGAAGAAGAAGAAGAAGAAGAAGAAGAAGAAGAAGAAGAAGAAGACGTAGAAGAAGAAGAAGAAGAAGAAGAAGAAGAAGAAGAAGAAGAAGAAGAAGAAGAAGAAGAAGAAGAAGAAGAAGAAGAAGAAGAAGAAGAAGAAGAAGAAGAAGAAGAAGAAGAAGAAGAAGAAGAAGAAGAAAGTGATAATGATGATGACTAAGATCCTAAGAAAAAGAAAATGCAGGTGCAGATGAAGAACAAGAACAAGAAGAGCAAGGCGAACAAGAAGAACAAGGAGAATATCAATGCGTACAGCAACACAAGACACTCTATATCCACCCTGTATAATACAAATATATAAAAACATCAACAATGACTGCAAAAATTAATACGGTAATATATTACTTATAGTTGTATGAAAATATGAATATAGATCGTATGAATACATTATCCCAGATTCGTATCTAGGTCAATACACTTGGATCCACAACCTGTGACGCATATTAACAGCAACATAAATGTTGCTGTTATAACAAACATATGTTGAAACAGTATCACCGAAAAACAAATATAGAAACGGTATATTTCAATACACAAATCATCATCATCATTATGTGCCAGGAAGATTAGCGTGGGCGGTCAAGTTTCTTCATCTCACACGAACACAAGAGTCTGACATCAGGTCTGTGTTCTTGTCTCCATTATATTATATGGCCAACCCATCCAATCATATATCTTTCTACCCCCCCCCCCTCTTTTTTTCCATTTTCCCATTCCCCCCCCCCCCCATGCTCTTTACCCAGCAATATTACCTATAATCCTACCAGGATTTTAAGATTATTTCTCCTCATAATATGTCAAAAAATAGTTCCTCCTCCTCCTTCTTCTTCTTTTTCTTCTTCTTCTTCTTCTTCTTCTTCTTCTTCTTCTTCTTCTTCTTCTTCTTCTTCTTCTTCTCATAATATGTCCAAATATTGTTCCAAAATAGTTCCTCTGAAATTAGGTCAGTTGGAAAATCATCACTTACTTGGCGTCTGTAAACGATAGTTTGTCATTGTTTTCATTCTTGGCAGTGACCATATTGGTCGTCGGAAATCAAATACAGAAACAATGTAACTCAACATACATATTAAAAGTATTGTCACTTCATAGGCAGATACTCATTATTTGCATTCATAATGCAGATGTTGAAATATTATTACTCATTAAATAATTTCAGAAACAACTCGTTTCTGTAAACAGTTATTTAGAAAACATCACTCAGTTAACAAACACGGAAATGGTATTATTACACAAATAACAAACACAGAAAAAGTATCGCTAAATTAGCAAATCCACAACAAGTATTACACAAAAACAAGTCATATACAATATCACTCAATAAACAAATTAAAAACCAGTATCATTAAATAAGCCGGTCTCTCTGGCTGTGGGGTTACAACACTTTCTCTCTGTAATCCCGTTTATCACGCAGAGTCTCGCAGCGGAGCGAGAACTGAGGTGGTTCGACCCCCGCTCGTGACTTGCGGATACTGAGCCGGCCGCTCAGAAAGCAATGGCAAACTACTGAGCGTAATCTTGCCAAGAGATCAACAGACAGCTGAAAGATGCTGCTGTTGACAGCTAAGTCCTGTAAAAGGATACGCAAAACATTTTTTTTTATCATTAAATAAAGGAAGCTACAAACAGTATCACTAAATTAACAAATACAGGAAGTATCACACAATTAACAAATACAGGAAATATCACTTCGTCAACGAATATTAACTATGTATCAAACGATTAACGAATACAGAACGTATCATACAGTTAACAAGTACAGGAAGCACCACACAGTTAACACATACATGAATTATCACACAATTAACAAGTACAGGAAGTATCACACAATTAACGAATATTTAATATGTATCACATAATTAACAAACACATAAATAGTATAATTCAATTAATAAACAGAGAAATAATATCAGTCAGCGAGGTTGATTATGAGAAACATGAGAACACAGACGCTGGGTTATGAGTTTAAATATGTGACACAAGACTATGGTATCTAAACTGGTGTGTGACTTGTCACCAATGAACCAGTAGTGTACCTATTCTGACAGCAAAGGTGAGCGTTGTCGAGAAAAATAGCACGGGCACTCTTATTGAACCAGTAAAGGTGATTTGATAAACATAACACTCACAATAGTATCATAGCAATAAAGGTGATTTGATAAAGATGACACTGACAATGGTGTTGTACTAGTAAAGGTGATCTGATAAACATAACACTGACAATAGTATCATAGCAGTAAAGGTGATTTGGTAAATATAACACTGACAATGGTATTGCACCAACAAAGGTGATTTGATAAACATAACACTCACAATGGTAACATAGCAGTAAAGGTGACTTGATAAACGTAACCCTGACAATGGTAGCATCGCAGTAAAGGTGATGTGAGAAACATGACACTCACTATAGTATCATACGAGTAAAGGTGATTTAAAAAGTCTAACATTCACAAACGTATTACACCAGTAAAAGTGATTTCATAAACACAACACCCACAATCGTTTCACACAAATAAAAGTAATTTGATAAATATAACAATAACAATCTTATCATACCAGTAACAGTAATTTGATAAACGTAACACGCATAAATTTATCATACAACGAAATGTGATTTGATAAATATAACACACATTACGGTATCATATAAGTAAAGGTGTTTTGATAAACACAACACTCACACTCATTTCTTACCAAAAAAAGGTGATTTGATAAAACACTAATCATCTTATCATACAACGAAATATAATTTAATAAATAAGACTAATAATCGTATCAAAACAGAAAAAAATGATTTGATAAACAAAACACTCATCATGTCATCATACAACGAAAGGTGGTTTGATAAATATAACACTCATATTCGTATCATACCATAAAAGGTGATTTGTTAAAGATAACACCCATAATCGTATCACACAAGAAAAGGTGATTTGATAAACACAACACCCATAATCGTACTATGCAAGTGCAGGTGATTTGATCTGATAACACACTTTCTGACTGTTCCAGTCACCGGCCACCGTCAATAAGCCGGCATCAACAATGACCAGGGAAGTAACAGCAGCATGTCTGGCATCGAAATCATCGCCCACCGAATACCTGGTGACCCTTCAGAACGATGCGGTCAGCACTATGTACTTGTTTAATCTCAACAGATGTTTTACTTACTTTGCTTAATGGAAAAGAAATGATGTTATCAGACAAACTGAGGGTTCAACACCTTGTGCCACACATATTGAAAGCTAGAAGGTAAAATGGTTTGACCATCTCATTAAACTGCAACACTATCAGTTACCAGAACATACGCTACACCAAAGAAGATCTGCTACGAGAGCAAGAGGACGCCCCAGAAGAAAATAGATTTACAACATCAAAGGCATTGCGCACTCACGGAAAGACACTATCCAGTGCCACCTATCGGGCGCTGGAACATAAACTAATCCTCCACACGACGCTTGGCGGCAAAAGTGGAGGCTGATGATGATGAGGATTAGTTGCCATTCCAGTGGTGTACAATGTCTTCGAGGTTGTCAATCTATTTTCTTCTCAGGCATCATCTTGCTCTCGTGTCAGATACTTGGTGTAGCGCCAGTGCTGGCAGTTGATGGTGTTGCATTCTAAAGAGATTTCCTGCCTCTCAGTATATGTGGAATAAGGTGGTAATACCACTGTCTGTCTGATAACATAATTTCTTAATCAGTCTCGGATGGTTAAGTTGCCAGCTTTTCTCAGGCATCTCATGTCGCAGTTGTTGACTTTGATTTAGATCATGTCCAAGCTTGACATTGGTAGCTTAAGGTTGGTATGAATGTGAATATTTCATATAATATAAATATACGAATTGATATAATTTATTACCATAATTTTTGGACGTCTAGTGGAAACCACCGCTGCAATTTCCTAAGCCGTAGTGTATGGGCAGTCACAAAGCTTGTTTTATGGTTGATGACTTCTCCAAAACACTTCACGTCAGATTTTGGATTAAACAACATCAGTAACAATGATAATTACGTTATTTGTGGAAAGCATCAACTTCCCAAAACACAGTTTAATGATAATCATAAGGCTGGATTTCTGCTGCAACACATGTTTTACAAAGCCTTCTATCCAATGTTTGGACTGAATAACTTGACACACAATTACCCTAGAAAATGAAAGTTAGGGAAAAAATCTACACATCGATTCCCCAATACAAAGTTTATGTGCAGTTACAAAGCTAGACTTGTGGATGGTGACAAACGACATACCAGTCGTTGGACTGAAACGCATGGCTAATAATGATAATTACCCTTACATGTTAAAGACATGAGGAACCATGACACCTATTTCCTAAGACACTCTCTATTGGCAGTCTAGAAGTATTTACGCCAGATATTGCTTTTTGTTTGTTGTTTTTACGGCATACTAGTTGATGTATTGACTAAGTTCACTAATAATCACAAGTACAATAGTATGCGGAAGACAATGGAAACCACTTTCCCACAACAAAGTTAATGAACTATCACAAAGCTAGATTTATGATCGACAACATTCTCGAAAAACGTAATACCAGTCTTTGGGTTGACATACGACCAACAAAGACAATTAGTCTAGAGTGTGGAAGATAAGGGCAAACTACCACACCAATTTCCCAAGACAAAGCTTATGGACAAGTAGGTTGAAATACGATTAACAGTGTTAATTATCCTAGGATGTGGAGAATAAGGGCAAACTACCACACCAATTTCCCAAGACAACGCTTATGGACAAGCAGATTGAAATACGATTTTTTTTTTTTGCATATCCTTTACAAGACATCGCTGTCAACACCAGCATCTTTCAGCGGTATGTTGATTTCTTGGCAAGATTACGCTCAGTTGTTTGCCATTGCTTTCTGGGCGACCGGCTCACATACCCCGTAAGTTACCGATGCGATTCGAACCACTGCTGATTCTCACCGTCATCACGTTACCCACGAGAGTATACGAGATTACGGAGAAAAGTCGCTAACCTCTAAGCCACGAAGCCGGCGAAATACGATTAACAATGTTAATTATCCTAGGATGTGGGGGAGGGGGGGGGGGAAAGAGGAAGTAAGGGCAAACTACCACATCGATTTCCCGGGACAAAGCTTATGTACAGGTAGGTTTAAATACGACTAAGAATGATAATTATTGATTTATTTGGTTGTTTCGGGATTTGAGGTTTGAAGATTGAGCACAACCCGAAACAAACAAATAAATCAATTTGATCATTGCTCGCTGGACTTTAGGCGCTTGGTATTCCTTGCCAGATCGAGAAGACCTGGTCATTCGGGGCCACGTGGATTGACGGAACTAAATCGCGGCGATTGGGCAAACTTTGAGCCTACAATGGGTGACGTTGTGATATTTCCATTGCGCAAAGCCTGGGCTGAAATTAGGCACCACGTGTTGCCCATACAACATAATCCCTCTCTAGTTTCAATCAATCAATCATGTGCCATGCCGGAAAGCGTGGGCGGTCATGACTCGCCATTTCACTCGATCACCAGTGTCGTGGATCAGCTCAGTGTTCCTGTCTAGCTTACTCCAGAGGAAATGTAACACTAATATATCTGGAACAAGACAAGCTGTAGAAGCTGCCGGATCAGCAAAGCAATTACAAAGCTAGATTTTTTGTGATAACATGCTCAAAGAATCATAGCAGTGTTTGTAATTGTATTAACGGGACTAATAATTAATATAACATTTGAATGTTGAAGACAAGGGGAGGCCAACACATCCGTTTCCCAAGACTCAGTTTATCTCATCATCATCAAAACTGACAGAAACAGATAAAAGAAAAATTACAACAACGGAAATAAGATTCCTGAGAAGAATACTCAACGTATCAAGAAGAGATAAAATGAGAAATTATGACATCAGGACTAAAGTTGGGGTAATAGTAGTGCCAGATTGCAATAGAAAACAGCAAGTTAAATAGTTCGGCCACATAACTGGGGTACCAACTGACAGTATACCACAACAAGCACTTATGTACAGACTAAATGGGAATCTCGATACATGAAGCACTTAAACGGGGCGGGTTCTCTGCCGATGTTTATGCTTCACCTCGACACCGCAAGGTACAAGTGGAACAAAATGAGATGAGATGGGATGAAACTGCAAGGTACAAGAGGAACTTTACCTCTTGAACCTAGATGAGATTAGATGAGATGAGATATGAGATGTGATTAAATTAGATATGAGACGAGATTAGATATGAGATCAGATTAGATGAGATGCTCTCTCAATGGTGTAAAAGTAATTTTAAAAAAAAAACACACCCCAGAGAGTAATCGGATCCGATATAAGAAAAAAAAAAACGTGTCACCTTGTTCAAGCTGCTTTCTAAATCTTGGTTATAGTCTAGGTCAGGGGTGGCCAATACGAGTCCCGCCGGGAGTCATGTTGCGGCCCAAGGGGTGGGAAGCAACGATGTGGTCGAAGCTGTAGCACGCTTACTTGTTTACTTTAATTAACAAACAAAACAAAAATATTAGGTGCGTGGCCCGGCAGGAAATATTATTTATGAAATTTGGCCCGCCTGCTGAAAAGGTTGGCCACCCCTGGCCTAGGTGGTTCCAAAAATATGATTCTACCGTAATGCTTGAAATTAATCACTTCATTAACTAAAAAAAAAATACAATAGAATATATAAAATAAAGTTATTATATAATAGGGCATTCACAAAACGTACATGGCAAACAGTTCAATGCGATGGTAATATCAATAGAAACACTGCAACAATGTCTTTCTTTCGTTTAACTCTTGCCCACTCAGGAGCAGACAATTCTATCCTACTTCCGTCTGGACAAAGGATCATTTGTGACTCAGCCAGAAGCAGTAATGACCTCCTGTCCAGGGGTTGACTGACCAGGCCGAGTGGTCACCATATTTCACATTTGGTTTTGGGGTTCATTTTGGATTTGTTGCTACATTTGTATTCCCTGGCGAAGTCGTAGGAGTTTGACAATGTTCCGATGACTCTGTGGCAGAGAAAGATGTCATAATAATGAATGATATGTTCAGTGAAAGCAAGTTTTTTTAGAAACAATAATCAGCGTTGCCTAAGAGACATATTCTAATTATTCATAATTTAAAAACGTCTTCTTGTCTTCTTCTGGCTTTCCTGCTTCAGTTCGCGTTGAATGCAAGCATAGACCATACACGTGTTACTACTTTAGCAACACTGCATGATTTTTGTGTGTGGATAAGATTTCTTTATTACCGGTGTCCCTCGCCATCTGGTGAACGCACTCCGACTTCAGAGGTACTTATATTTTACGCTTTTAATTTAACTGATTGGTGTAGGGGTTGAACCCACTACCTCGGCATCAGCACCAGAAGTTTAAGAGTCAGCGCTATTATTCATTCAGCCATGCTGACCACCACATCTTCTTCTTCTTCTTCTTCTTCTTCTTCTTTTTATACCATCATCATCACCAAGTGCCTTGCCGGCGGGGTGGGCTAATTGCCTCTCCACAAATCACGAACTCCGACGTAATTCGTGTGTTAACTCCATTCCGTACCATGACACAAGAGTGTCAAGAATCATCACAGGTTGTCTTCCTCTATCTCTCTTTCCAATTGTCACAACATTTTCCAGGTTTTGTCTTCTAATAATGTGGCCAAAAAACGATGGCTGCCTCTTTCTATTGTTTGAGATAAGTTGTCTTTGCGAACAGTTTCCCTTAAAACGTCCTGATTGCTCATTCTGGCTATCCAATTAATTTTCAGCATTCTTCTATAAAACCACATCTTCGAGGTGTCCATTGATTTTTTTCACCTGTTAACTAAAATTGTCCAGGATTCGCAGCCGTATGTTAAACTGGTTCTAGATAACATGCAAGAACTATTTTTCTAACTTTCAATGACAGTGACTTATTGCCCAAAACGTTCTATATCTGGTAGAATGCAATATTTGCTTGTCCTATTATGATTGTTTAAAATCTCAGTGATGCATCTTCCATCTGATGTTAGCCTAGATATTTGAATTTCTGCACTTGCCCCCAAAATAACGTCCTGCACTTTAATTGCACATTTAGGCACAATCTGTTTCTTTGATATCACCATGATTTCTGTCTTTCTATTATTCAAACTAAGGCCCATTTTTTTTTCTCACTTTCTATAACCATTATAACTATCATTTCCAGTAGATCCTTCTGACTTGTAGCTATCAAGACGGTGTCATCAGCATTATGTAAGTTATTTATATTATGTCTACCAACCATGATCCCTGACATATTTTCCGTAGACCTCATTATATATTCACTGTACAATGAGAACACATCAGGAGACAATACACAACCTTGTCTGACGCCCTTCTTTATACACTTAATTGTTTCTACAAGGTTGTTGATTTTTATGGCTGCCGTTTCTACCAATATGTGCGAGTATGTATTTTATTATTAGCAGATCTTTGCCGTCAATATTCAATTGCTTTAGCAATTTTATTATTTCGCCATGTTTAACTTTGTCAAATGCTTTTGTGTAGTCTATGAAGCATAAGTACGGATCTGATTTTACTTTACTTTTAGCTCTTTCTAATTGTGTCCTGAGAACACACACGCATACGCACACACGCGCGCGCGCTGGACAGTCAACTATTCCTTCCCGCGACGTTTGATGGTAAAATGTTGAAGACGATGACGATTATGATGATCCTATGCAATCTGCATGTCATCAGTGTGAAAACTAGACCCCCGAGAGCAAAGGTGTGATAACTGCTGAGGTAAAACCGGTAGTGTGAAACGTTAACAGATTCACTGCCAAACAGAATGTAGGTTTGGATAGAACAAAAATGTATGGCTGAAATAGGGAGTGAGGGTGTGCTACAGTTATGACTTAAAAGTTGTTAATATGGCAACATTTTGGCGATATATAAGCCCATATCAGATATGGGAAGTCGTTTAAGACGATTAATAATCCCATGACGGCGCTTAATTAGTTTAATTTTACCTGAACTTTGCTGGGGAGTGTGAGTCCGTTAGAAACTGCATGTGATCAGTCTCCGGTTTGCTGTTCCAGCACCACACCTGCAGGAAATAGTATACGTTACTGGGATGATAGATAACAGCTGCGGCTGTAGATGATTGTGTAAACTATGATACAGCTGTAGACGATTGTGTAAACTATGATACAGCTGTAGATGACTGTGTAAACTATGATACAGCTGTAGATGATTTGTAAACTATGAAACAGGTGTAGATGACCGTGTAAACTATGTTAAAACTGTAGATGATTGTGTAAACTATGATACAGCTGTAGATGATTGTGTAAACTATGATACAGCTGTAGATGATTTGTAAACTATGAAACAGGTGTAGATGATTGTGTAAACTATGATACAGCTGTAGATGATTGTGTAAACTATGATACAGCTGTAGATGATAGTGTAAACTATGATACAGCTGTAGATGATTTGTAAACTAATTACAGCTGTGGGTGACTGTGGGTGACTGTGGGTGATTGTCGGACTGTGGGTGATGCAGCTGTAGATGACTGTGTAAACTATGATACAGCTGTAGATGATTGTGTAATTTATGATACAGCTGTAGACGATTGTGTAAACTATGATACAGCTGTAGATGATTGTGTAAACTATGATACAGCTGTAGATGATTGTGTAAACTAATTACAGCTGTGGGTGACTGTGGGTGATTGTCGGACTGTGGGTGATGCAGCTGTAGATGACTGTGTAAACTATGATACAGCTGTAGATGATAGTGTAAACTATGATACAGCTGTAGATGACTGTGTAAACTATGAAATAGGTGTAGATTACCGTGTAAACTATAATAAAACTGTAGATGATTGTGTAAACTATGATACAATTGTAGAAGATTGTGTAAATTATGATACAGCTGTAGATGATTGTGTAAACTATGATACAGCTGTAGATGATTGTGTAAACTATGATACAGCTGTAGATGATTGTGTAAACTATGATGCAGTTTTAGATGATTTTGGACGAGAGGATATTCACCTGAGCAAAGGAGAGGAAGAACAGCTGCTCGTGGCTCAAGCCCAGGGCCGGAAGTAGCTGCTCGCCTCCGTGCTCCTGTACCAGCTTCTTGTAGGCCTGCAGGTCACGAGAATCGCGTGCATGGAACATTAGAGAGGGGTGACAATGATTATTTCAATATTACAATGACAGACACAACAATATCTACTACTACTACTACCACTACCACCACTACTACTACTACTGCTGCTACTACTACTACTACTACTACTACTACTACTACTACTACTACTACTACTACTACTACTACTACTACTACTACTACGGCTGCTGCTGCTGGTGCTGCCGCCGCTGCCGCTCCTGCTACTACTACACCAAACAACAACAACTACCACTACTACAAACACACGTCATCAACAGCAACAATAACGACTATTACTACTACATATTACTACTACTACTACTACTACTACTACTACTACTACTACTACTACTACTACTACTACTACTACTACTACTACTACTACTACTACTACTACTACTACTACTACTACATCAAACATCAACAACAACAACTACTACTGCTACTACTACAACTACCGGCACTACCACTACTACTACTACTACTACTACTACTACTACTACTACTACTACTACTACTACTACTACTACTACTACTACTACTACTACTACTACTACTGTAATGATTTTAGCCGCTCTCCATGTTTCTGATCTATTCAGTATTATTGATTTAACTTTAGAATTGAATATTGTAAGTCTATTTTTTTTTCCCCCGCGTTTCCATCCTGTTTCAGGATATTGCGGTCAACACCAGCATCTTTCAGCTGTATGTTGATTCCTAGGCTAGATTACGCTCATCACAGCACGCCACGACTTTCTGAGCGACCGGCTCCATACTCTCATAAGTCACTTTTGCGATTCGAACCACTGCTAATTCTCGTCGCGTCACGTGACGAGAGTATTCGGGGTTAGCGGAGAAAGCTGCTAACCCCTCGGCCATGGAGCCGGCATATTCTAAGTCTAGTGGTAAGTTTAATTTCTCTTGATGTCCACAAAGTTCCTGTGGTATAAAGTTCCTATAGTCTTATATGTTCCCACTTTGATATCTTTAACTGTTCCCCAATATTTGTTTATGTTGCTAGCTAGATATGTGCAAGAGAACCAAGTAACTCACATTGTATGATGATTTCAGGCCTCCGTTGTCGGCGATGTTTTCTCCCAAAGTCTGCTTCCCTCGCTCCTGAGACAGCCACATGTTGAGAAAAGGATTCCATGCGTCAAAATATGTCAGCTGATTTCCCCAAACATCAATATTTGCAACAGACATGCATCAATATTTGTAGAATTTAGGCATCAGTATTTGCAACAACAACAAAAAACAATAGTATTTACAAATAACAAATATCATCATCATCATCAGGTGCGCTGTCAGCTGGCATAGGTGTTCATGTCTCTCCACAGATCTCGGTCCTTGGTTTTCTGGATCAACTTTGCTGATGATATTCCTCCCTGCCACAGTCTCAATCCATCCAGCATTATTTCTCTTGGTCGGCCTCTGCCTCTCTTCCCCTCGATCTTTCCAGTCGTCACAATGTTCTCCAATGCATCTCTTCTCATCACATGACCAAAGAAATCTGTTTGTATCTTTCTTATTGTTGTACATAAAGTTCTATTTTAATTAGCCTCCTTCAGGCAATCGTCGTTAGTTACTTTGGCAGTACAAGGGATTTGCAACATTCGTCTTAGAAATCACATCTCTGTTGCTTCCAAGTTCTTCCTAATTTATTCATTTACATTCCAAAATTCACCGCCATACAGCAAAACAGGTTCTATATAGCACTTCAGCACTCTCTTCTTACATGCAATGATAGTGACTTATTGCAGAAGATGCTTTTCTTTTTATTATAGAAGTAGAAGAATGAAATAGAGATTAGAGAACACCTTAGCCGCTCCGTGGTGAAGGCATTACGGACGCAGTTCGTAATCCTGCATACCGCGTCCAAAACACAGCTGGGGGCAAGTCAGCAGCTGACTGCCTTGCGTTAGGTTTTTTTTTTTTTTTTAAATAAAATGTTATGGGTGTCGGTCGTTCAGAAAGAATTGCCAAACTACTGAACGTAAACTGGCCATAGACAACATAAAAATTGGAAGCTGAAGTTACCACACTAAACCTATCAGGGCCATGTTGTCTAATACGTTAGGTATTTGTTAAAAGTTAGTTGCTTATTTTTTATACGACGTCACACTCAACCCCAGCATTTGTGTTTTTTGTTTGTAATTTCTGGGCAAGATTATTTTCAGTAGTTTGTCATTGCTTGCTGAACGACCGGCACTCTTAGCATTGTATGAAAATACCAACGAAAGGCGGTCTCCTGCCAAATCGCCCGCAGCTGTGTTTCGAACGTGGTATGCGGGATTACGAATTGTTTCCGTAACCCCTACGCCGCAGCGCTTAGGTATGTGTAACTCCTGCAAACAAGTGAGGTATGCTAAACACAGACACAGTGTACGTACCTTACAACGAACACCACTACGGTAAATTATATGGCACCTGTCAAACTGAAATTCTGCGCCTCTTTGGTAACAACGAAGGATTTATGTTATAATGTTATTAAATTGTATAATTTCATGTGTTTCTTTAGATCTGTTTGTGTTATTCCTGGTGGAGATTAGTATAATCAAAACGTCGTTCGGTGTGTTGTAGTATTTTTTTTTTTTTTTGCATATCCTTTACAGGACATCGCTGTCAACACCTGCATCTTTCAGCTGTATGTTGATTTCTTGGCAAGATTACGCTCAGTAGTGTGCCATGGCTTTCTGAGCGGCCGGCTCACATACCCCGTAAGTTACCGATGCGATTCGAACCACTGCTGATTCTCACCGTCATCACGTTACCGACGAGAGTATACGAGATTACGGAGAACAGTCATAACCTCTAAGCCACGAAGCCGGCTGTTGTAGTATACTTATTTTAATTTTATTTTTTGGGTATGTGTTTGCTAACTGATCTATGGTTGGTCAATATATATCATATGGAAGAATTCAAAGATGATGATTCGTGCTCCGTAGACAGTTTGGAGAGAACAATCATGGAAGGGTATATGTCTGGGAAGAGAGGAAGAGGAGGGCCAAAGAGAAGATGGGTGCAGGATGTGGCAGGTGATCTTCAGATGAGTGTATCGGACGCGGGACATCTTGCTTATGCTCGAGAGGTTTTCCGGAAGGTTGTTATGGGAGCGAGGTTCTGCAAAGGCCATGCTACTGAATGAATGAATGATTGGAGTTTGCCTTAGTGGAGTTCGTAGTAAGGTATTACACTGTGCCTGTGTTTAGTATCTCTCACCTACTACACACACTAACTGTTGTTATTTCCTTTTATTATATCCTGCTGCAGCCGAGACTTTTTTTGTCCATGTCGTCTAGTCTCTTCTCTAAACACAACTTCCTTCCTATACTTCTATGAGCATTGTCAGCTGTGGATTTCGTGTGGAGTGCTTTTACAGCCACAGCTGTTGTTTGTATTGTGAACTGCATGTTCAGAGAATGGCGGCTGCCGGTTGCTGAACTATCTAGTTTTACATTACTGCTGTGTTTCTAGTGAGTGCCGCTTCCATCGACGATGAATTGTAACTTTCGTGACGGACTGTTGTGTTGGCATCCTGGCAGCGGCCTTATTATGCATGCGCTTGCCTGTGCGTGCTGTTGGGTTGTCGTTACTGCGGTATGTTCCACTCTTCATATGGGACAGTGAGGGGCATTTTGTGTTATATTCATTTGCACAGGAACGGAGCATTATGGGGTGACCCTTTGCCGTGAAGTTGGAACCGCGACTAAATAACTAACTTATATGAGTGCTTATCAAACTTACTAACTATATAACTAACGGGGTCAGTGGCACAGATAGATACTCACATGCTCGCCGTGAAGCTGGTATTTGCTGTACTGGTCGATCATGCACTTTGATAGATACACAGATAGATACTCACATGCTCGCCGTGAAGCTGGTATTTGCTGTACTGTTCGATCATGCACTTTGATAGATACACAGATAGATACTCACATGCTCGCCGTGAAGCTGGTATTTTATGTACTGTTCGATCAAGCACTTTGATAGATACACAGATAGATACTCACATGCTCGCCGTGAAGCTGGTATTTGCTGTACTGGTCGATCATACACTTTGTTTTTTCTTTGAACTTGTTGACGGC
>OY992876.1:234545117-234560117 GCA_963921405.1 Cepaea hortensis
TCTAGATGGCTTGGCCACATGGCACGGTCCAGACAAGAACACAGAGCTGATCCACGACTTTGGTGAACGTGTGAGATGGCGAAACATGACCGACATGGCATTTGATGATGATGACACGATAGCCGTTGCACCTTAAGGCATATGGTGGTTATTTTTTACTTAACTTATTAGTTTAGTTTAGTTTAGTTTAGTTTAGTTTAGTCGACGGATCAACATCACAGCACACGGGTGTAACCCATAAGTGCTCCATTCTACTCCTAACTCAAGCCTGAATCCGGAGAATCTCAGCTCAGTGCACGAACTCCGTAGCACCAGCGAGGATCCTGAAATACTTTTCAAAGGTATTTCAAGTATTTCAGTTAACTTATTAACCCTCAGTCGGTGCATTAGCACTGCCCTGGCAAGCAAGCATCTCCATAAGGAGGAATAGCAGCAGCACATCTTAGAACCAGATGACTGAAAATGATGGTTCATCGTATGGCATTGTTCCTTGGCATAGTTTATGCCGTGCTGCTTTTACGTCTGCTCATTATCATCAAACGAACAGGCGGAGATATTGTTTGGGTCCGCGGCCATCGGTCGGGTGTTTGAGCATGATAAGGCAGATGTGGTCGGGGCTCTTTGTAATCGTGTGTATAGAGCATAAGATCAGATAGATCATCACGGCCTGGAGAGAATGGTGCTGCAGGAGTGACCAAAGGTTCTGGCAGACACTCAGACTCTAGGAAAGACCAGACGGACATATAGTCAGACTGCTACTGGTACCAATAGTATTGGGACTCTTCACTTTGTGTTGAAGTTGGGGACGGAGCATGTGTAGGAATGTCCCAGTGCTGAGATGTCGATTCTTGACTCAACTCATTATCATCATGTGCCATGCCGATAAACGTGGGCGGTCATGTTTCGGCATCTCACACGACCACCGAAGTTGCGGATCAGCACTGCGACATTCCTACACATGCCATCGTTTTCAGTCATCTGGCTCTAAGATGTGCTGCTGCTATTCCTCCTTAAGTAGATGCTCGCTCACCAGGGCAGTGCTAATGCACCGACGTAGAGTTAATAAGTTAACTGAAAAAACTTGAAATACGTTTGAAAAGTATTTCAGGATCCTCACCTCGTGTTTGTCTTTTTTTTTTTTAAATTTAAATTTCATGTTGTTGTAGTGGCTGCCGGCGATTCGGCAGCAGACCGCCTTGCATTGATTTTCATACAATGGTTTGGATACCAGTCGTTCAGAAAGCAATGGCAAACTATTGAACGAACACTTCCCAAGAAATCACAAACCGCCAAAAAATGTTATGTTTGACTGCGGCGTCCTGTAAAGGATATGCAACTAACTTTTGTTGTTGTGGAGACCCACCCATCTATGCAAGTGGATGGTTTCCAGTTGCCTGGTAGGCTGCAGCAGACTAGTGTCCATTGAATCAATCATTTCTAGAAGAAGTTTACAAGGGGGGTAATCAACCCGACAAACATCTACTGCCAGAGGAAATGTGGTTTCAGAGGAAAATGCAAAGAATACCACGACAGACAGAACAACCCATTGAACAAGTCCTAAGAGAGACAAATGAAAACCGTAAACTGATTAGAGAAATTAGACGTAGATGGTCAAGATTTGAATTCGGCACGTTATGAGCATAAATAAACTGGAGAACTTGGCGACAACTGGCAAGATTTATGATGAAAATTACAATGACTATGTAAATGATGATAGTGATGACGAGGAAAACTTTGTTGATGATAGTGATGACGAGGAAAACTTTGTTGATGATGATGATGATGATAACGATGACTACGATGATGATGATGATGATGATGATGATGATGATGATGATGATGATGATGATGATGATGATGATGATGATGATCATAGTGATGATGATGATGGTGATGATGATGATGATGATGATGATGATGATGATGATGATGATAACTATGATGACTACGATGGTGACAACGGCGATGATGATGATTGTCAAAGTCTTACGACACTCGTTTGTCTATGACAGGTAAATGACATGTAGACAAACGTTAGTCAACTTTAGTAAACATGTTTAAATCTCTATTTAATATTGAAAAACCAAAATAGATAAAACCACAATGAATAGCGCTCAGCACAGCACTCGTCCGCTCACATCACAATAACTTCGCTCACACAACGAGCGTATACACAGTCGGATCTCAAATATATCGCAGCACTAGCAAACGCTCAAATCTGTTAAACAAGTCACTCTCTCAAGCAAACACTCAGACACGTCCTTCCTCATCCAAAGCCCAGTCTTGTCTCTCCAAAGCTTTCGCCCTGGGTTCCCTATCACATGGTATTCACTCTCGTGCCGTCTGAGGCCACTCGTGGCCAGTACTGCGTCGCAGTATTAGGCCGTGTCCTGTCCGTGAACTAAGGGTCAGTCCGTCTGTTGACGACTGCTGTCTCACGTAGTCCAGTCCAAGGGTACACTGTCCTGTCAGTTCAAGGGCACACTACCCTGTCTGCTGTTCCCATGTCCTGTCTTCTATTCCCATGTCCTGTCTCCAAGATATGTCCTCCGTATCAGGTCGCTAGGACTCTGACAATGATGATGATGATGATGATGATGATGATGATGATGATAAAAATATCGATATTTATAACAATGACATTGAAAAAACAAACTATCTTCTTACTCATTCTGTGGCTTTTTCCTTAACTTCTCAAACGTCTTTCTAAAGCTGTAGTGTATGGACTCCAGGTTGTTGCCAAAGTAATTCGATTCATTAATGTGTAACTGAAAATTAGAGATCAATAACACAAATAGATGAAGTAGCTACATTCATTGATGTGCATCGGAAGATCAGAGATCGAAAATAGCCAGAGTAATGTGATTCATTAATGCGTAACTGAAGATCAGAGATCGATAAAATAAATAGCCCAAGTAATTCCATTCATGTAACTGTGTGGATCATATATCGAAGTAATTCAATTCACCGATATATAACTGCACAGATCAGAGATCAATAAATCAAATAGCTGACGTGTAATTGTGTGGATCAGAGATCGATGACATAAATAGTTGATGTGTAATTGTGTGGATCAGAGATCGATGAAAGAAATAACTGATGTGGATCAGAGATCGATAAACCAAATAGTCAAAGTAATTTGGTTCATTGATGTGTAATTGTTTGGATCAGAGGTAGATAAAACAAATAGTTGATGTGTAATTGTGTGGTACTAAACGCTTTTGGAATTCATCACGACACTTGGGGGACTGCTGCCAAAGACCGAAATTCGTGGCTTACATCATTAAGCAAGGGTGTAGTCACTTGTGAAGCAACCAGAACTGCGAGAGCTGTGAAGAAAAGGCTGGACAGAAAAACCACTGCAGGAGATCCTCCTCCTGGAACGTCAAGCATTCTTTGCCCACATTTTCAAAGAACATTTCGAGCCAAAATAGGCCTTATCTTCCCCCCCCCCCCCCCCCCCATCTTAGAACTCACGAACCCCAATGGATGAAATCAATGGTCATCATAATTCTTGATGGACAAACACCAAATGTGTGGATCAGAGATCGATAAACCAAATAGTTGATGTGTAATAGTGTGGATCAGCGATCGATGAAAGCAATAGTTGATGTGTAATTGTGTGGAACTTTCTCCGTAATCCCGTACATCCACGTGGGGAACACAGCTGCGCGAGATTCGGCAGCGAATCGCGTCGCATTGGTTATTTACGGGGTATGTGAGCCGGTCGCTCAGAAAGCAATTGCAAACTATTGAGTGTAATCTTGCCAAAAACATCAACAACAGCTTTAAAATGCTGGTGTTGACTGCAACGTCCTGTAACGGATATGCAACTTTAAAAAAAAATTGTGTGGATCAGACATCGATAAAACAAATAGTCGATGCGTAACTGTGTAGATCAGAGATCGAAAAACGAATAGCCGAAGTAATTCGATTCATTGATGTAAAAGTGAAGATCAGAAACCGATAAAATAAATAGTTGAAGTAAGTTTTTTTTTTTTTCAGTGCTGTGTAACTGAAGATCAGTGATCGATAAATCAAATAACCGAAGTAATTTGGTTCACTGATGTGCAAGTGACAATCACAGATCGATAAATCAAGTGGTCAAAGAAATCCAATTCATTGATGTGTAACTGCATGGATCAAAAATCAGTAAAACACACAGCACAATAACAAACAATGCGCAGTCGTTCTTTATATGTCATTGCACTTGAACCCTAGAGATGGTGAAGTCTACTTCGTTGTTCCCCTTTCGATGGGCATGTATCACACCTAGGCAGGTATGGATCTCAACGGTCAGTGTGTCCACAACTCTGAAATAAGCTGGTCAGTTTTAGGCAGCAAAAGTCAGTTTTTAGGTTTGTGTGGCCACCATTGCGGTTATTTTGTTGTGTCAGGGTGTCCTATTTACATTCAAAACACCTGTAATGAAATGAAATCCTGACAGCACATAATGTCCTTGTTTCACATATGATGTCCCTATTTCACATATAATTTCCTTATTTCATAAATAATGTCCATATTTCACATAACATTTCCTTGTTTCACATGTGATATCCTTGTTTTACATATGATGTCCTTGTTTCACATATAATGTCATAGTTTCACATATAATGTCGTTGTTTCACATATACAATCCATATCTCACATATGATGTCCTCGTTTCACATATAATATCCCTATTTCACATACAATGTCATTGATTCACATATAATATTCCTGTTTCAATATAATGTCCTTGTTTCACATATAATGTCCTTTTACACATATGATGTCCATTTGTCACATATTATGTCTTGTTTCAATATATTATCATTGTTTCACATAATAATGTCCTTGTTTCACATATAATGTCCTTGTTTCACATATAATATACTTGTTTCACATATAATGTCCTTGCTTCACATTTAAAATCCTTGCTTAACATATAATATCCTTGTTTCACATATAATATCCCAATTTCACATATAATGTCCTTGTTTCACATATAATATCCATGTTTCAATATAATGTCCTCATTTCACATATAATGTCCTTGTTTCGCATATAATATCCATATTTCACATATAATGTTCTTGTTTCACATATAATATCCCTGTTTCAATATAATGTCCTTATTTCACATATAATGTCCTTGTTTCACATATATTATCCATATCTGACGTATAATGTCCTTGTTTAACATATAATACCCCTGTTTCAATATAATGTCCTTGTTTCACATATAATGTTCTTTTTTCACATATGATGTCCATGTTTCACATATAATGTCTTATTTCAATATAATATCATTGTTTCACACAATAATGTCCTTGTTTTACATATACTGTACTTTTTTCACATATAATGTCCTTGTTTCACATTTAATGTTCTTGTTCCACATATAATATCCCTATTTCACATATAATGCAATTGTTTCACATATAATATCCCTGTTTTAATATAATATACTTGTTTCACATATAATGTCCTTGTTTCATATATAATGTCCCTGTTTCACATTTAGTATTCTTGTTTCACATATAATATCCCTGTTTCACATAAAATGTCCTTGTTTCACATATGATGACCATGTTTAACATATAATGTCTTGTTTCACAAATAATATAATTGTTTCACATAATAATTTCCTTGTTTCACATATAATATCACTGTTTCACATACGATGTTATTGTTTCACATATAATCGCCTTGTTTCACATATAATATCCCTGTTTTACATATAATGTCATTGTCTCATATAATATCCCTGTTTCAATATACAGTCCTTGTTTCACATATAATATCCCAGTTTCACATACGATGTTCTTGTTTCACATATAATCTCCTTGTTTGACATATAATATCCCGGTTTCACATATAATATCCCTGTTTCGTATATAATGTCCTTGTTTCATATATAATGTCCTTGTTTCACATATAATGTCCTTTTTCACATATAATTTCCTTGTTTCAAAGTCATTGTTTCACATATAATGCCCTTGTTTGACATATAGTGTCCTTGTTTCGCATATAATGTCCTTGTTTCACATATAATACCCGTGTTTCACAGATAATGTCCTTGTTTCACATATAATATCCCTGTTTCGTATATAATGTCCTTGTTTCATATATAATGTCCTTGTTTCACATATAATGTCCTTTTTCACATATAATTTCCATGTTTCACATATAATGTCCTTGTTTCAATGTCATTGTTTCACATATAATGCCCTTGTTTCACATATAATGTCCTTGTTTCGCATATAATGTCCTTGTTTCACATATAATACCCGTGTTTCGCATATAATGTCCTTGTTTCACATATAATATCCCTTTTTCACATATAATATCCTTGTTTCACATATAATATCCCAGTTTCACATATAATGTCATTGTAAATGATGTCCTTGTTTCACATATAATGTCCTAGTTTCACATATAATGTCCTTGTTTCACATATAAAGCCCTTGTTTCACATATGATCAAAACATATGTCCTTTGTTCACACATAATGAAACACATAATGCCCTTGTTTTACAAGTGATGTCCTTGCCTCACATATAATGCGCTTGTTTCACATATAATTCAATCTATTGCCGAGCAACTTACATGGGTAGAACGGAAAGACACTTGGCAAATCTAGTAGCCGAGCATGTACCAGTACGGGTGGAACAGCCAGTTAATCAGACTGCAGGAAACCCTGTGCAGCCGAAAGCCTATAAAACGCCGTCCTCGTCAATTTCTCAACCCAAATACAATTAATTTTTATTAAATGTGTCGTAACTGCTTCATCACTAAAGTAAGTAATAAATTAAAGTTTAAAAAACGTTTGTTTGATATCCTTTACATGACGCCGCAGTCAACCCCAGTATTTTTTTGCTGTTGTGATATCTTGGCAAGTTTGCGTTCAGTAGTTTGCCATTGCTTTCTGAACGACAGGCACCCATACCATTTAGTAAAAAGGCAACACAGGGCAGTCTGCTGCCAAATCGCCCGTAGCTGTGTTTCGAACGCGGTTTGCGGAATTACGAACTGTGCCCGTAACGTTTTCGCCACGGGGCAATTATTAAATTAAGTACAAATGAGAACATTACTTACACTCTGATACTTCTTGTCCAGTTTGTTAGTGTCCATGATGTAATCTGGATAACCAATCATATCGCTGACTGCCAAGGCCTGAAAAGAGAAATCACCAATCACATTCCAATGTTCGTTATTTCGCATTTGTTTTCTATTGGACCAAAGACAAATGGAAATTGTTTAAAAGAAGCAAGCTTGACATCTTCTTCTTCTTCTTGCAGTCCATGCCGTTTCGCGTTGGTGATCATGTCTGCCCACAGAATATATTCACCAAACAACAACAACAACAACAACAACAACAACAACAACAACAACAACAACAAAACATTTAAGGTTCTTATTTGAAGCCCCCTCGTACACATCGTCACATGCATAAACACGTGCAACAATACTCACACGCGTACACACAAATCTGACAACCGCACGAACCTTGTCGATCGCGGCAGCTCTCGTAGTAGCGTCCATCCAGTCCAACTTGGGCAAGTTTGCGATAAAGGCGTCCCTGATGTTCTCGATCATCTCCTTGGCCTGTCGGAAAACATGCTCACAAATGTACACAAGCCAACATACCCTTCCCTTAACCTATCGAAAAATACATACTCACAAATGTAGACGTAATGCCCTTATAGTACATAATCACAAATGAACATGTTCATCATCAATTTAGCCTATTGAACAATTTTTCCACAAATGTACACTTTATGTCCTTAGCCTATCGAACAACATATTCAGAAATGTACAATTAATTCCCTTAGCCCATCGAAAAACATGTACAGAAATGTACTCTTAATTCCCTTAGCCTATCGAACAACATGTTCAGAAATGTACACTCAATTCCCTTAGCCTATCCAACAACATGTTCAGAAATGTACGCTTAATTTCCTAATCCTATCGAAAAACATCTTCACAAATGTACACTTCGTCCCCTTAGCCTATCGAAAAACTTGTTCACAAATGTACAGTTAATTCCCCTAGCCTGTTGAAAAACATTTTCACACATGTACACTTCATCCCCTTTGCCGATCCAAAAACATGTTCACAAATGTACACTTAATTCCCGTAGCCTATCGAAAAATGCGTTCACAAATGCACACTTAATTCCCTTAGCGCTTAGCCTATCGAAAAACATGTTCACACACGTACAATACAAAACAATGTTTGTCCGCAGTGAATTTGAATAACTAAGGCACAATGAATAGGTTGCACAATATATTGCCTGCCATATTTCGCAATATACGTTGCGAAACGGAAACTCAGGCATTGGGACAACTAGCGCCACTTCTGTCGATGAGAAAGATGACATACAACAATAATAACAGCTTTAGCTGATTTTTTAGTTGTTGTTGTCCAATTATGACGTTAGGCGTCTTGGGAAGGGATTATTGAAATTACAGCGCCTGCGACTAGCACCTTACCTCCAATGTCCTCCATGATTCATGAGCAGTATTTTTCTAGGATCAAGTAAATTCCCTACCGGTTTGCTAGACCAGTGGTAGGTTCCTTACTGACTTAACCCTTGTATATTTGCTACTACCACCATGTCACACTCACGGACACACTCGTTACGAATTGGAGGAATTCAGAGTTTAAAGTGTACTCATTCCATTAGCGGTGTATACTAATTTTTCAAAATAAAACAAATCTTATAAGAACTATTTCTTGGCCGATATTATGCTACCAGTGTCAAACATGGACACATACTGCAACTAACGACCGCAAAGTCTTTAACAACAGAGATGGCATGTCTTAGAAGAGTTACGGGAGTAACCGTGAGAGATAGAATTAGGAATGAAGAAATTAGAAGGCGACGAGGTCTGAAATCGATTATGTACCTCATTAAAGAACAACCGATTGAATGGTTTGGCCATCTCACAAGAATGTTCTAGTACCATCTGCCACAAAGGGCCACATTGAAGAAATATAATGTGTACAGAGAATGGGGAAGACCACGTGAAAAATATTGAATTATGCCATCAGGAACAACCTCAAAGAAATGAATATCAACAAAGAAAGAGCATTAGGAAGATTACATCAGAGATATCTACATTTCATCAACTTACACTACACTGAAGTAAACAGAGTCAGAAAAGAAGTAGAAGAAGAAGAAGAAGAAGAAGAAGAAGAAGAAGAAGAAGAAGAAGAAGAAGAAGAAGAAGAAGAAGAAGAAGAAGAAGAAGAAGAAGAAGAAGAAGAAGAAGAAGAGGAAGAAGAAGAAGAAGAAGAAGAAGAAGAAGAAGAAGAAGAAGAAGAAGAAGAAGAAGAAGAAGAAGAAGAAGAAGAAGAAGAAGAAGAAGAAGAAGAAGAAGAAGAAGAAGAAGAAGGAGAAGAGAATAAGAAGAAGAAGAAGAAGAAGAAGAAGAAGAAGAAGAAGAAGAAGAAGAAGAAGAAGAAGAAGAAGAAGAAGAAGAAGAAGAAGACGTGATAAACGGGATTACGGAGAAAGTGTTGTAACCCCTCGGCCAGAGAGACCGGCATGTAGAGGTGAACACCGGGATATTTTACCCGTCTGTAATTCACCAAGAAAGATGTCCTGTGGTATTCTACCGTTATCCATCCTCCTAATCCATCGTCATTTGCGCAACACCAACATATAATAGACAACAACAAGAACAAACAGATTCTACAAGCTACTGAGAATGTAAACTTGGGTATGCATACCGTTACCTTTGCTTTGCTACCCCCAACAAAGGTCTCTTTAACGAAGAGAGCACCCAGGGCGAAGCCTAACACAGAATCTGTGTCAGTGATACAGATGTGCCAGGTGTCGTCGCTGCCTGTCAGACCTGGGAGGGGTACACAGCAAAGTCACGTATCAGGGGTGAAGTGTGGCTCTCTGGGTGGGGGTGATTGTATTACATATGTATATAAATGTAAGGAGTCGTCTAGGCATGTAAATGAAAGGAGTGGTATATGTAAGTAAATTAAGGAGTTAAATATGTATGTAAATGTAAGGAGTGGTATTTGTATGTAAACGTAAGAAGCTGTATATGTATGTAAATGTAAGGAGTGGTATTTGTATTTAAACGTAAGGAACTGTATATGTATGTAAATGTAAGGAGTGGTATATATATATATATATATATATATATATATATATATATATATATATATATATATATATATATATATATATATATACTAGCTGACCCGGCCCGGCTTCGCCCAGGCCCTGGCGGGGATCTATCTATCTATCTGTCTGTCTGTCTGTCTAATTGTCTGACCCGGCCCGGCTTCACCCAGTCCCTGGTGGGGAGCATCTCATTTAATTCATATAAGTAGTCATATAAGTTCCCGTTCCCGACTGTCTGTCTGCCTGCCTGCCTGCCTGTCTGTCTGTCTGTCTGACCCGGCCCGGCATCGCCTAGGCCCTGGCGGGGATCTGCCTGCCTGCCTGCCTGTCTGTCTGTCTGTCTGTCTGTCTGTCTGTCTGTCTATCTATCTATAGCCAGGGGACTTAACTTAAGATTTAACAATGCTACTAAAAGTTATGTCCCTTGTTTTATATTTTTTTATGTTCAGTCATGTAATTACAAAATTAAATTTTAGTAAGGTAATAGCTGATAGTACACTTAAAAAACTATGACAGTTGGTTGCAATGGAATGAGAAAAGGACGTGTAGAAAATGTCATCTCAATCGGATGGACAGTTCGCGAACGCATAAAGAACGGACCCACATCCATCCACCCACCCACCCACCCACCCACCCACAGACAGACAGACAGACAGACAGACAGACAGACAGACAGACAGACAGACAGACAGACAGACAGACAGACAGACATTGCGTACGTTGAACATGCTCATGTCATAGTCATGTGATAAGCGCTGACCAATGAATAAAAGAGCAAATTCTTATCCCACGATGCATAGATTCTGTTTCTGACCGTTGAGGAAATGGCCGGGTTGATCCAAAATCCGTCCAAAGAAGCTCAAAGAGCGGTGATTCAGTTTCTTTCATTTGAAGGGTGTCGACCAGTGGAAATTCATTGAAGAATGCAGGCAGCGTACGGTAACAAATGTGTGTCGAAGAGAACAGGACAGACTGGGCACGAATGTTTCGGGAAGGACGTCAGTTCACGACAGATCTTCGACGGCCGGGTCAAGCGCATATTGTTGCAACAGAAAAAAACCATCACCAAAATTGATGCAGCAGAACAGATGAACCGTTTTCGAAGCATACGTTCGATAGCGAAAGAATTTGATGTGTCAATTGGGACAATTAAAAAGGTCGTTCGTAAGAAACTGCAATATCGGAAGGTGTGTTCACAGTGGGTACCACGGATGTTGACCGACCACAAAAAAGAGGAATGCATGGGATAGTGTTTGAACCACTTGCTCCACTTGCTACGTTACAGGGTGGCGGGTGATGCCATCAAGAATAAACGACCGGCATGCTTTCTCGCGGTGTGATTTTGTTGCACGATAATGCTCATCTGCATGTCGCAAAGATTGTGCAAGAAGCATTAGCAAGGAAGAAGTGGGAAATTCTATAACATCCAACCTATAGTCCTGATTTGTCATCATGCGATGATTTTCATTTGTTCGGACCTCTAAAAAAGCTCTTAAGAGGCAACGATATTACACTGATGCAGACGTAATGAACGCGGTAAAGACTTCGTTCAGTGAGCAACCAAAATCCTTTTTTTGCGGACGGCATTCGCCGCCTACCTAAGCAATGGTATGCTTGCCTGATTGCCGACGGCGACTTCTTCTGACCAACCCAAGGTGCATAATTCGTTCAAAATGAATGCTTTGTTTAATTCTACCACACCTGTTAATGTTTCTTTCATGCTTTATAATAAAGACATTGGAACAGATTTCAAATAAAAGCCCCTTATATATATATATATATATATATATATATATATATATATATATATATATATATATATATATATATATATATATATATATATAAGGAGTTGTATATGTAAGTAAATGTAAGCAGGTGTATATGTATGTAAATGTAAGTAGGTGTATATGTATGTAAATATTAGGAGTTGTATATGTATGTAAATGTTAGGCGTTGTATTTGTATGCAAATATAAGGAAGTGTCAATGTATGTAAATGTAAGAAGTTGTATATGCATGTAAATGTAAGGAGTTGTATGTGCATGTAAATGAAAGGAGGTCTATGTATATGCAAATGTAAGGAGTTGTATATGTTTGTAAATATAAGGCGGTGTATATGTATGTAAATGTTAGGAGTTGTATATGTATGTCAATGTAAGAAGGTGTATATGTATGTCAATGTAAAGAGTTGTATATGTATGTCAATGTAAGGAGGTGTATATGTATGTAAATGTATGAGCTAACAAGTTTCTCATGTTCGAGTAGTGGCAGGTGATAACAGAAATGACATGTTTCTCTCGGATATATAATTGCAAATGATGACAGAAATAACATGTTTCTCTTGTATATGTAATAGCAGATGATGACAGAAATAACATGTTTCTCTTGTATATGTAATAGCAGATGATGACAGAAATAACACGTTTCTCTTGGATATATAATAGCAGATGATGACAGAAATAACACGTTTCTCTTGGATATATAATAGCAGATGATGACAGAAATAACACGTTTCTCTTGGATATATAATAGCAGATGATGACAGAAATAACACGTTTCTCCTGGGTACATAATAGTGGATTTCGTAGAAGTAACGCATTTCTATTGGGCGCATTATATTTAACGATGGCAGAAATAACAAGTTTCTACTATTGAGCCACGTAAATGTAGATGATGGCAGAAATAACAAGTTTCTACTACTGAGCCACGTAAATGTAGATGATGGCAGAAATAACAAGTTTCTACTATTGAGCCACGTAAATGTAGATGATGGCAGAAATAACAAGTTTCTACTATTGAGCCACGTAAATGTAGATGATGGCAGAAATAACAAGTTTCTACTATTGAGCCACGTAAATGTAGATGATGGCAGAAATAACAAGTTTCTACTATTGAGCCACGTAAATGTAGATGATGGCAGAAATAACAAGTTTCTACTATTGAGCCACGTAAATGTAGATGATGGCAGAAATAACAAGTTTCTACTATTGAGCCACGTAAATGTAGATGATGGCAGAAATAACAAGTTTCTACTATTGAGCCACGTAAATGTAGATGATGGCAGAAATAACAAGTTTCTACTATTGAGCCACGTAAATGTAGATGATGGCAGAAATAACAAGTTTCTACTATTGAGCCACGTAAATGTAGATGATGGCAGAAATAAAACGTTTCTTTTAACCGGTGCAACTACTTGGTGACAGAAGTTAACAAGGTTCTCTTATCTTAGACTTGTCTTAACAGATGATGATAAAAGTAACAAGTTTCTGCTGGACTTGTAAGTGTAAATGGTTCAAGACATAACACGTTTCTATTGTCTTAAACATGTAACAGCAGATTATGGAAGAAATAACAAGTTTCTTTTATCTGGTATTTGTAATAGTATACGATGGCTGAAATAGCAAATTTCTGCTTTTGACATATAACAACAGAAAATAATAAACATAACAAATGTCTCCTTTAGTGGACATATAATAGCAGATACTGTAAACAATATAAAATAACACGAAGAAATGCAGCTTTAGAGAACACAGTTACGAAAATCACAGGACGTTGCGGCGACTAGCCTTCATCAGCAAACAAATACATACACAATAAACACGGGGGAATAATATAAACACTTCAATGAATACTTTAAGATGGAATAAACTGGTAGAGTTAAACAGTCTTACACAACAGATGTCTGTCTTTGGAAGTCAGAAAATGAGTCTGACAATGTCATATATAAAACCCATTTTTCTGTATGAGTGCAAATCATGGTTGAGGTGCTACAGAGAACCTGTGCTTTTGTATGGATGTGAAGCGTGGACAATAAGCAGTCAAGCTGAAAAACAGCCGATGGCTGTGGAAATGTGGTTTCTGGGAGAATGAAAAGAATACCATGGACGGACAGAAAAACCAATGAGCAAGTCCTTCAAGAGACAAATGAAGATCGTAAACTGATTAAATTAGAGTCATTAGACGTAGACAGTCAACATTTTTTGGGCACGTTATGAGAAGAAATGACTTGGAGAACTTGGTGACGACTGGCAAGGTCGAAGGGAAGAGACCAAGGGGGAGACCGAGAAGTAAATACCTGGATGGATTGGC
Source organism: Cepaea hortensis (assembly GCA_963921405.1). Taxonomy (NCBI): domain Eukaryota; kingdom Metazoa; phylum Mollusca; class Gastropoda; order Stylommatophora; family Helicidae; genus Cepaea; species Cepaea hortensis. The sequence continues at coordinate 234,559,341 of OY992876.1, forward strand.
TTCATGGCATGGTCGAGACAGGAACACGGAGCTGATCCACGACTCTGGTGATCGAGTGAGATGGCAGAACATGACCTCCCACGCTTACCGGCATCGCACATGATGGATGGATGGTAAATCATGAATATTGGACAGACACATTATGAAGATACATGAGATTTCTGAGATGGGGGTCCTTAGAAGAAGGCTAAACTGCCTACCTTCTGAGCAGAATTTATCCATACAGATATAATTTCTAGTTCAGGACATAATTTATGAATATAAATAGAATTTTTACTTCTGGACAGAATGTATCTAAACAGATAGAAATTCTACCTTTGGACATATTTTATCCAAATAGATAGAATTTCTACTTCTGGACAGAATGTATCCATACATTTCTACCTATGAGTAAAATTTATGCATATAGATAGAATTTGTAATTCTGAAATGAATTTATCCATATAGATAGAATTTCTACTTCTGAGCAGAACGTATTCATTTTTTTTTCCCGCGTTTCCATCCTGTTTCAGGATATTGCGGTCAACATCAGCATCTTTCAGCTGTATGTTGATTCCTAGGCTAAGATTACGCTCATCAGCACGCCACGACTTTCTGAGCGACCAGCTCCATACTCTCATAAGTCACTGGCGCGACTCGAACCGCTTCCTATTCTCGTGCGCTCACGTCAACCACGAGAGTATTCGGGGTTACGGAGAAAGCTGCTAACTCCTCGGCCAGGGAGCCGACAGAACTTATTCATATAGATATTATTTGTACTTCTGATCAGAACTTATT
>OY992876.1:234565117-234595117 GCA_963921405.1 Cepaea hortensis
TGAGGAATTATCTTGAAGCTCAAAGATGTAGTTATATAGGAGAATGATGAGACTACCAAGGACAGATAAACAGCCTAATGAATGTATGTTGGAAGAAGTTAACTCTCAAAGAGAACTGGATACTGGCATAATAAGAGAACATACCACATACTTTGGGAACATCAGAAGTATGGGGGAAAGTTGGGGTATACTACGACAATGGGACATTTTGAGGAGAAAAGAGACAGGAGAAACCAAGAGAGAAGATGCTGGACAGTCTGGCATCATGACATGGATGAACGGCTATAGCAACCAATGAGACAGAAGGATGTAGACAGACGTAAATGTCTGTATCAGAAATGATTGGCAGTACACAAGAGAGAAGGGTGTTGTCAGACGTGATGACCAACGTGAAATGGCAAGAGCTATAAGAAGAAGAATCTACCAAGAATAGAAACCTTAACGGTATTTCGATCAATAACTAGGAACAACAACAACGCCGAAGAAGAGCAATGGCACACTCACCTCCTACCAGTGTCGGTAGATGTGTAGTTGGCTAGAACTGAGTTCAATTTAGTCAGAAACTCTGGAGCGTAGACGACCACTTTCTCTTTCGGTGTGACGGTAATATTTACAATATTCAACAAATGTTTCATGTAGTGCACCCATTGTATCTGTGGAAGGAAGGAGAAATCCAACACATAATAGTCATCCATCTTTATGCCCATCATGGAATGGTCACATCCACATAAACGAAGAAACAAAGCGAGTACCATTTCCCATATAACAGGACCATAGCAAGAATGTGGCTGTATCAGGGCCGTCCGGCAAGTGTCTCCATCTCTTGTCTTGTCCCCTGCCTCGTGAATTTGTTGTTGTTGTTGTTGTTGGTGTTGTTGTTGTTGTTGTTATAAAGTATACACTCCGCTCAAATAACAATCTCTTCGCTCACACAACGAGCGCACACACAGTCGGCTCTCAAATGTCCTGTCTTCTATTCCCATGTCCTGTCTCTAGGCTCTGTCCTCCGTATCAGGTCGCTAGAACTCTGACAACCACATTTCCTCAGCTATTAAATGTTTTTTTTCAGTTCGTCTGCTTATTGTCCACGTTTCACATTCATATAACAGTGTGGATTAGATTTCCCTATTACCAGTGTCCTTCACCATCAGGCGAACCCACCCCGGCTTCACAGGTACTAGATTGACGTAGTTGTGTATGTTTCGCTTGTCTTGTTGCTTGTTCTAACATCATATTTAATTTCTTCATTGTCTCTTTCATTCCAGCTTGCCAACTCTTCCTGGGTAGCTCTCTCGCCGTATATCCGGGCGTTCTTTTGTAGAACACTCTAATTTGGACTCATCATCGTCAAGTCCTCTGCCATATGGCGTAGGCGTTCATGGCTCTCCAAAGATCTCGGTCTTTGGAGTTGTGGATCAACTCTGCTGATGATATTCCTCCATGCCACCGCCTCAATCCGTCCAGCATCATTTCTCTTGGTCTGCCTCTGCCTCTCTTCCCCTTGATCTTTCCGTCTCTTCTCATCACATGACCAAAGGAAGCTGCTTGTCTCTTTCTTATTTTCCTATTGTTGTAAATAGTGTTCTAGTTCCGTTAACCTGTTTCAGGCAGTCGTCGTTAGTTATTCTGCCAGTTCAAGGAATTCGTAATATTCGTCTCAGGAACCATATCTCTGTTGCTTCTAATTTCTTCTTAATTTGTTCATTTGCATTCCAAGATTCACTGTCATACAGCAAAACCGGTTCTTTATAGCACTTCAGGACTCTTAAATTCAGTGATAGTGGTTTATTGCATAAGATACTCTTCATTTTCTGAAATGCGGCTTTTGTTTGCCCTATTCTGCACTTAATCTCTGTTGTACATCTTCCATCTGACGTTATAAATGCCCCTCGGACTATCTTTTGGACTACCTTTTGGACTCAATCAATCATGTGCCATGCCGGAAAGCGTGTGCGGTCATGACTCGCCATTTCACTCGATCACCAGCGTCGTGGATCAGCTCAGTGTTCCTGTCTCGTCCATGCCATGTGGCCAAGCCATCCAGGTATTTTCCTCTCGGTCTTCCTCTTGGTCTGTTCCCTTCGATCTTGCCAGTTGTCACTAAGTTCTCCAATCCATTTCTTCTCATAACATGTCCAAAAAATTTTGACTGTCTGCTGTCATAGTGTGGTCAAGACAGGTTAAGCACGTAATCGTATAGGACCCAAGTCTCCGCGTTGTTATAAACATACTTTATTGGCCGAATAGTTATACTACAGCACACATGATGGTAGACTCCCTGCCCGGTGTTGACATGTCTTTTCAATCCCCCTAAGTGACGTGTGTTCTCCTAGATACACTTCTTCATTCGTGCACACACGTTCACTATGATTTTCCCCCTAGTCAAGGAATGCGCATCATTCCTTAACTCTTTACTCCTAACCTAGTTCCCTCACTGTTACATTGCCTCCCCTTCTTAAAAGAGAATTTTTCCTTGAAAAAATCTCAACCCCCACTTTTAATTATTTAACTTTACATCTCTATCCTACAATAACAACAATTCCATTTATTTCCTAACTCAATTCTCCTATCTCCTCATAGCCAATTGCTAACCAGAGACAATAATATCGAAACTCTCTACAAAACTCGTTATAAAGTTCTCTAGAAAACTCTCTACAAAACTCTCCATAAAATTCCCCACAATACAAAAGTCTCCATAAGCGAACCGCTTTTACTTTAAAATGTCCATCCAAATTATGATTGACAAAACTGAAGATATTCCCTTATCCTTTATTTCCCCCTTATTCACATTCTCACACTCTCAGGATTCTAGGATAGACAGAAAAAATATAGTTAGATTAGATTTGGGTTGGTGCGCACCAAAAAAAATAAGAGAGAAAAAGTAAGGAAAAAGTAAGAAGTAATCACCTTTCTCTTCCCATACATTCTCAAAACTTTATCAAAAAATAAAGTTTCCAAATTTATCTTCAGTTTCCGTCAATAATAATTGTTATTATCACAAAAAAAATATGTTAATCCAAAACTGCCAGCCTTTGTACTATTCAAGTCATCAATTTCCCGTTTACCATTCCTTCAAAAAAAAAACCTCCTAACTATTATTATACTGTTAAGTACAGTCTTCTTCTTCCAATATCCAGTTATTTAAATGCCAAAACTCAACCTGGCATTTCCCCCATATTCTCCCATTAAACGCTGTTCAACCCAGCTCCTATTATAAACCTTGTATATACATTGCATACCCCACATGTAATAACAACATACCCCTCCATTACTACATATTGAGTCACTTCACTAACCACCACTTTAATTCGTCTTCTAACTGAACTTCAAAGTAATAATCATTTTAAACACACTCAATAAAACCATTGTAAAAATAACCATCTAAGTTAACTTATTTTTCACATTTCATAAAACACAATTGCAGTCCCAACAATTGAGCAAACCATATTAATCCCCTCATCATATTTATCCCCACACATTAATCAATTTACACATAGATTATGAATTTCAAGACCATATTATGAGTACCCAATAATAATTTTCCGTTTTAGAAAAAAAACTCCACCAAGTACCTTCTTTGTAAACACAAAAATATCGTGTCTAACTTCTTCTTCTATCTGCCATCTGCAGAATATTCTACCAAGCTATTTATCTATCTCTTCTCCATTTTCTTAATAACTTCAAATTTTTTTCTATAATTGCAATATCTACATCAATGTCGCTATCCTCCCGAGGAGAGCTATCTTCTTTCATATCAGCTTCGTCATCAGTTTCTGACTTTTCATCCATTTCTTCTTCCCCGTCTGTATATCCATTACTAGCAACCGCTAATTTCTTCTTTTCTAAATCCAATCTAATTTTCCTGTCTTGCCGTCTCAACAAATTTTCAAATACTGGCATATCTTCACCACTTGAAGAACTCACTCTAAGTTTCCTTTGCCTCTTAATTTCTTTTTCTTTCTGTCTATCCAACTTTCTTTTTACTGCCTGTCTTGTATTCATAAATGGAGGTTCGATATTTTCCCTGACCGACTCTTCACTAATATAATCGTCATACATGTTATTTTCCTCTGTCATGACTGTTTTTGGTACCGTTTCTTCTTGTTCAGCTGTTGTTACTTGTTTTCCATTCTCTATAGGTATTGGATATACCGTTTGTCTGACAAACTGTCCACCTGACAATATTTCTTCGGAACAATAATTATTATTATTATTCTCTGCATTCCTTTCTTCATTATCCCGCCTTAAGTGCTCTACATGTGAACGTGCAACATGCCCTGAAATTTGATTCTTAATAGTATATGACACTGGACCTTTTTTTTCTAGAATATAGTATCCCGGGACCCAATGAGCATCAAACTTAGAGTTTTTTCTATGTTTTTTATAATATACTCTATCACCTACGTTAAACTCTTGTAAGTGTGCATTTTTATTTGCGTATTTCTTCTGTCTTTCTCTAGCCTTAATTATATTATTTCTTAAACGTACATGTGCTTTATGCATCTCTTGCAACCTTGTTTCTTGAAAATCTTCCCCCAGATATTTTCTCCTAGGCTTTAATAAATTATCAATTGGCAATATTGGTTCTCTTCCATGTACTAAGTAAAATGGTGAGAAACCTGTTCCTTCATTTTCGTGTGTACGTATCGCCGCTAATGCTATCCCCAAATAAAGATCCCAATCCATATCGTGTTCTTCTACATTTTTCGCTAAAATATTGTATAGTGTTCTGTGTTGTCTCTCATTTTTAGCATTAGAAGTTGGTCTGTAATATGAAGTCCTAATGTGTTTTATATTCCAATCTTTTACCAATTTCTCAAACTTTTTATTTACAAATTCTTTCCCATTATCTGTAAGTATTATTTGTGGACACCCAAACCTTGGTATAAATTCTTGTAAAAGCATATTTATAACTGAATCAGCACTCTTGTCTGGAATTGGATAAACTTCTGGCCAGAGACTATATGAATCAACTATATGTAGTAGGTATACATTTCCCGATAATGTTTTTGGATGAGGACCTGAAATATCCAAACTTACTTTCTGTATTGGAAATTGAGGAATATCGGTATCTTGTAAAGGACATTTGATTATCTTCATGTTTCTTAACCTACACTTTTCACACGCTTCAACATATTCATATACACTTTTGAATAAATTCGGCCAGTAATATTTACTGCTAATAGCCTTCACTAACTTATCTCGTCCAAAATGACCATTATTATCGTGATATGCCTTTAAGACTTCTTGTTCTAAATGTTTCGGAATATATTTTCTTACTCCTTCACCTTTTTCACTGATATAATATAATTGATTGTCTTCTTGTAACTCTACAAACTTTCTTTTAAAACTATTTTCCCCTATTTCTTTCAGTTTTCTTTTTATCTGTACTATTTTTGGATCTAATTCTTGTTCTGTTTTCATATCAAACTGTTCTAAATGTGGGTCTTCTGTTCTAGGTTCAGACTCTTGATCCGATGGTAAACTCTCAAATTCTTCCCTATTTATTATGGCAGAATCTAATATATTTACTTGCCAGTTTCGATCGTCTATGTCTGGTTCAATTTCATCTTCCGTGTTTCCTGATGACTGTGGGTACGGGATTCTAGACAAAAGATCGGCGCACGTATTATGTTTCCCTGACACATATTCAACCTTAGCATTGTACCCTTGTAAATTCAATGCCCAGGTTTGTATTTTCCTATTTTGTATTGGTGCTTCTAATATCGACTTTAATGGCATGTGGTCAGTTCTAATAATGAAATTGGCGTTATGTAAATAGTAATTTAATTTTTGAAGAGCGTAGTGTATAGCATATGCTTCTTTCTCAATAATTGGCCATTTCTTTTGAGTCTTGCTGAGTTTATGAGACAAGAAATAGATTGGTCTTTCATTTTTAACCCCTGGTATTCCAGATTCTTCTCCTTCATATGGTTGAACCAAACATGCTCCTATTGCGTTGTCTGAAGCATCTGTGTATAATATTAGCTGTTTATTCAAGTCTGGATGTGTCAATAATGGTACCACTGTTAAGCTATCTTTTAAAAGTTCGAACGCTTTTTGACACTCATCATCCCACCTAAACCTAGCGTATTTTCCCGTTAAATTCGTAATAGGTATTGCTATCCTTGAAAAGGCTGGTACAAACCGCCTATAATACGCACACGTTCCTATAAAAGCACGCACTTCCTTAACGTTAGTGGGAGGAGGTAACTCTTTAATAACCTTTATCTTTTCCTGGTCTGGTTTAATACCTTCCCTATTTATTATATAACCTAAATATTTTGTTTCTGTCTTTAAAAACTGGCACTTACTTAGCTTTAATTTAACGTCATGCTTTCTTAATCTGTCAAATACTAGTCTAACATGTTTCAAATGATTCTCTACATCTCCTTTCGTAAAAATCAATACGTCATCAATATATGCCAGGGCAAAACTTTGCATACCGTCTAGTACTTCATTTATTAAGAACATATAGTGAGATGGTGCATTTTTGAGACCGAATGGCATACGTAAGAATTCGTAAGAACCCATATGAGTACAAAAGGCACTTTTCTTTTGCGCGTCCTTCGACATCGGAATACACCAAAATCCTGCCCTTGCATCCAGCGTTGTGAAATATGTAGAGCCATTAAGTAACCCCAAAATATCATCAATCACCGGCAATGGGTACGCTACATTCTTAGTAATTTTATTTAACGCCCTATAGTCGCAGCAGAACCTGTTCGAACCATCAGATTTGGCTACTATGACCGGAGATGACCATTCTGATTTTGACCTTGTTATTATGCCTGCTTTCAACATATCTTCTATTGCCTTTTCTACGACTTCTCTATTTCTTAATGGAGTTCTGTATGGTTTTAAACTAATTGGTGGATGATCTCCCGTGTCTATTTCCATCGTAACTGTTTGTGTCTTACCCAATTCTAAATCATTTATCGCAAACACATCTTGATTTTGCTTTATAAGTTTTTCTATCACTTCCTTATTTTCTGGCGAAGTTTTTAATTGTGCTAACAATTCTTTTTCTCTTGTTACTTTGTCTAGTGAATGTATTTGTGCTGTATTTCTTCTATATGGATGGATCAATTCATCCATTCTTACGTTCCCTTTTCTTCTGCATCCGCGTCTATTATTAATTCTTTCACTAGAGGTTTCTGAATAACTTATACCTGCCATATTTACTCTATCTGTTGCCAATATGTCACTAACGTTATGTTCTAGCTTGGCTATTACACATCCTCTGTATAATTTAATTTCTCTACCTGTGTTATTAATAACCATTACTGGAAATGTTAAACTTTTATCTAATTCTATTATTCCATCCGGAACTTCTAAACCTGGCTCATCAATTATTTCATTTTGCAATTCCGTGATTCTGACTATGTTTCCTGCTACATAATACGGGTTTCTCTTCAGTCTTGCTTGTATCAAATTAACTGACTGTGGTTTTAAATTCATGGTCGTTTTGACTCTAACTAGTGTCGACACATGCATATCTTCTTCTAGATCTACGTAAACATCTTGGAATTTTAATTTATGCAAATCAAATAAAAGTCTCACCCCATTTTTCAATAAAAAATCTCGTCCCAATATCATATTTCTATTTAAATCTTTAACCACATGAAACATATGCCTGACATTTATCCCTCCTAATTTCAAATTTATCATCGTTTGTCCTAGCACTTCTAACTTTTGTCCCGTTACCGAATGAAGATTCTCCTGAATTCTAAATATTTTACAATTTTTTAACATTCGATATAAAAATGCTTCTTTAATCACGCTAACTTGTGCTCCCGAATCCACTAATGTTCTAACTTTATATTTTCCTATCTGTACTATACATGAGCTAGGATCTACCATATTTAATGACAATTGTTTTACCTCGTCTTGTTTTTTATTTCTAAATGTTCTATTATACTCATCCTTTGGGTTTTTAATATATTGATGCCCTTTTTGGATCTTACTATCTTCCCTCCTACTGCCGACCCTATTCAGTAAGCGGGATGCCAATTTTCCTGATTTCCTGACCTTCTAAAATTTGTCTGTATTTCTCCAGAATTCCAATTTACTGGTCTGCCATTTGCAATTCTATTCTGTATACTCGACTGAACACCTCTACTATTTTGCGTATTCGATGGGCCACTTCTGTTACCACAAAAGCGAAAAATGTGCCCCCGTTTGTGACACCCCCAACAAACCACATTCGAGTTATTTGTGTTTCCTTCCATGTTTCTTACAGTATTTCTCACTTGTCCTCTTCTATCTTGATTATATACGTTCTCGTTTCTTTGTACCATCTGTATTTCTCCTCGTCTTCCTCTCCATCCATGTCTATACTGTCCTATTTCCATAGGTTCTTCAATTCTATCTTCTGAACTACTACCTAACTCTCGTCCTACTCTTAACCTAAACCTCCTCCTCAAGCTTTCCTCTTGTATAGCGATATCTACCGCTTGTGACAATCTTGCAGGATTCTCTCTTAATAATTTAAATTTCAATCCATCTGACCTAATCCCATCAACAAAAATCCCTACTAACATCCGTTCCACTTCTTCAGCTCGTACATTCTGTCCTAAAAATGACTCTTCAGCTAAATTGATTAACCTGTCACTGTATAACTGGACACTTTCTGTGCTGCTTTGTCTAGTCTGTCGCAATACTGAGAATGCGTGTTGTGGATCAGTAATTTCAGCATATTTTCTTGCGAGATCATCTTTAAATTCTTCCCAGGTTTCACCTCCTGCTGCCTCTAATTTTCTTCTTATATGGTCAGAAACTGGACTTGTACTTGTTCTATATGCCAAATTCTTTTTCTCCCCATCTGTAGCGTTTATTAAATATGCATGTTTCTCAATAGAAATGATCCATTTCTTAAACTGATTTGCTTGACCACTAAATCTTTCAACATCACTGTTTACATTTTGTTGTCTTAACACTGCATCCAACCTTGATATTGCCCCGCCAACTCCAGTCAGTACCTGTGAAAAATCTTGGGATTCCATCCTAAAATCTATAATTATCAAGCAATATACAAATATTTCAAACAATGTTAATTTCAAATTCAGCAACAATACATAATCTGTTAATTACTCTAATATTATCTAATTAACTTAACTAAAGCCTCCAATCGAAGATCCTGACGAAGAATATTCCTGTTTCAATCCTGAATTTTGATAAAAGAGAATTTAAATGAGCTACTGATTCAGAATTACCTACACCACATTAACAAAGGACTCTAATCAACCTCGTTGAAATGAGCAGAACAAAGAAGAGCCTCTGGATTTCTTTTCGTAATAATTTAATCGAAGTCGAAGTCAGTTCTTTCCAATTAATTCCTGACGAAGATTATGCTCGATACCAGGCTCGCAACAAGACTGCTTGTTTACTTGCTCGATTAACTGTAGATTCCCTTCAAGTAAGGTCACCTTCACGCAAACGACAACTGCTCACGACTTCAGCAAAAAAAACTCAGTTTCCAACAGCCATCTGGGTTTTTCATATATATATTTCAGCGCAAACGTAATCCAGTCAACAACAATTTGATTTAAAGCTGACGCTATCCAATCTCTTATTTTCATGTGGGACTCTCGCCATGGTCAGTTTAAAGTGCTTTATCTTATAAGTTGAGACAAATTTCATCAATGCCTTCTAAATGTGAAGTGACTGTAGAAAGTATTGCAGATCTTGATTTCATAATTATGAAATTTGCACCATAACCTTGACTTCACCTTCAACAGTCCCACGGGTTAAAATTCATAATTTGTACTGATTTTTGATGCAGAACGGCATTACTTGATCAATTATACAATTAGCGTTGGTCAATTCTCCAGTTAATTTATAGGATTAAATATGTAATAACATCAGTCTTTCAAAAAAATAAGTTTATCAATCAAACCTTTTTGAGCGCTGTCCTTGAAAATGGAACTCCTTGTTAAACAGGTATACAATAACTATCAACAGGCGGTTTTCATCTGTTGCGTTTCTCAATATTTACAAACTTCCTTCTCCAGACGCCCAGACACAACAATTTTCTATAGCGGTACTCTCTCTGCGACCTCCCATGTTTCAGACTTTCACGGCACCAAATCAACCTGCTGTCATAGTGTGGTCAAGACAGGTTAAGCACGTAATCGTATAGGACCCAAGTCTCCGCGTTGTTATAAACATACTTTATTGGCCGAATAGTTATACTACAGCACACATGATGGTAGACTCCCTGCCCGGTGTTGACATGTCTTTTCAATCCCCCTAAGTGACGTGTGTTCTCCTAGATACACTTCTTCATTCGTGCACACACGTTCACTATGATTTTCCCCCTAGTCAAGGAATGCGCATCATTCCTTAACTCTTTACTCCTAACCTAGTTCCCTCACTGTTACACTACGTCTAATTTCTCTAATCAATTTACGATTTTCATTTGTCTCCTGTAGTACTTGGTCATTGGTTTTTCTGTCTGTCCATGGTATTCTTTGCATTTTCCTCAGAAACCACATTTCTGCAGCCATCAGATGTTTTTCAGCTTTACTGCACATTGTCCAAGTTTCACATCCATACAGAAGAACAGGCTCTATGTATCCCCTCTACACTCTTTTTCTCGTTTCAGCTGACATCTTTTCATTGGTCAGAATGTTTTTCTTTTGAACTACCTGTAAGAAAAGAAGAAACAGGGGACAGGTGAACAGCTGCAAGTATTCTGATTTACATTTTGGTCACTCACCTCAGGAAATGATTTGGACACATTTGCCAGGTCGTAGACATGATAGTTCTTGGTCTCGTCCCGTCTCTCGTCCTGTGGAACTGTGATCTGAGATGTAGCACAGCAATTGGTAAACGTAAAATTTTATGCCAGGCAAGAAATCGTGCAATATATTGCTTGTGGCTCCTGTGTTTAGACGTCAACTGTGTGTTCTTGTTCTGTGTCTATTATATCTGTGTGTGTTACTGTTGTTATATATACAAATATCATTTCATTCATGTATATACATTCTATTTGTTTTTACATTCCTCCACCTCTTCTTCTTTTTCTTCTTCTTCTATAACCTCTGCTTCGTCTTCATCATCCTCGTCCTCTTCTCCTTCCTCCTCCTCCTTCTTCTTGTTCTTTTTCTTCTTCTATTACTGCTATCACCACTACTTCTTTTTCACTTTCGTATTCCTACGGGTCCTAATATTGCTCCTCCTCCCTCTCTTCCTCTTCACACTTTTTCTAATCCTCCTTTATCTTTTCCTCTTTCTCCTTCCCCTATTTATTTTCCACTTCTTCTTTTCTTCTTCCTACTCCATCGGCAACAATAACAACAGCAACGTAATAGCCAATCATTAAATTTAAATAAATCTGTCTCAGATCAGTCATGGCAAGTACTCACGTTAGCGAGGACAGTCTCAAACTCGATGACCTCAATCATCCGCTCCCTGGTGAACGTATCATTAGGAGCGCCCAACAGGTGAAATACATCGACCATATACTTCAAGTAGGCGGACAGCACCTGGGAACGCACACATATATATTTAGCACAGTCCTTTCAATGAACAAGGGTATCGAAAATAGGGAAGTCGGTTATTGTTGAACTGGTACTGTAGTCCAAAAGCACAAAATATGACTAGGAGCTTGACTGAAGGAAAGAAATTTACGAGTACGAATACAGGCTAGCGTTCCGTACCGAAGTCTTCATCAACGAGCAAGAAAATAAAATATAAAAAGGTAATATGATTAACCTGTGACAGGGTTACTTTGTGATGCCGAATGAAGTTTTCTTTGTTTTAGTCTGGGCTATTCTTTTTAACTTTGCTTTATATTTCCTTGTTCATTGATACAGATTTCTATTCTACTGTAAAAGTAATGGTAAATGAAGGGAGATTGTGAAAGTAATGATAAATGAAGAGAGATTGTGAAAGTAATGATAAATTCAAGAGATTGTGAAAGTAATGATAAATGAAGGAAGATTGTGAAAGTGATGATAAATGAAGGGAGATTTTGAAAGTAATGATAAATGAAGGGAGATTGTGAAAGTAATGATAAATGAAGGAAGTTGTGAAAGTGATGATAAATGAAGGGAGATTGTGAAAGTAATGATAAATGGATGGAAATTGTACAAGTAATGATAAATGAAAGGAGATTATGATGAAAGTAATGATAAATGAAGGAATATGGAGATTGTGAAAGTAATGATAAATGAATGGAGATTTTAAAAGTAATAATAAAAGAAGGGAGATTGTGAAAGTAATGATAAATGAAGAGAGACTGTGAACTTAATGATAAATAAAGGGAGATTATGATGAAAGTAATGATAACTGATGGGATATTGCGAAAGTAACGATAAATAAAGGGAGACTGAAAGTAATAATCAATTACGAAAGGTTGTGAAAGTAATGCTAAATGATGAGAGATTGTGAAAGTAATGATAAATGAAGGGAGTTTGTAAAAGTAATGATAAATAAAGGGAGATTGTAAAAGTAATGATAAATAAAGGGAGATTGTGAAAGTAGTAATAAATGAAAGGAGACTGTGAACGTAATGATACATAAAGGTAGATTATGATGAAAGTAATGATATATGAAGGAGATTGTGCAAGTAATGATAAATTAAGGGATATTGTGAAAGTAACGATTAATAAAAGGGTATTGTGAGAGTAATGATAAATGAAGGGGGATTGTAGAAGTAATGATCAGTCAAAGGAGATTGTGAAAGTAATGATAGTTGAAGGGAGATTTTGAAAGCAATGATAAATGTAGGGAGATTGTGAAAATAATGATAAGTAAAAGGAGATTGAGAAAGTAATGATAAATGAAGGGATATTGTAAAAATAATGCTAAACGACGAGCGATTGTAAACGTAATGATACATGAAGGGAGATTGTTAAAGTTATGATACATTAAGGGAGATTGTGAGAGTTATGATAAATGAAAGGGGATTGTAAGAGTAATTATAAATGAAGGGAGATTGCGAAAGTAATGATAAATGAAGGGAGACTGTGAAAGTAATGATAAATAATGGAGTTTATGACGAAAGTAATGATAAAAGAAGGGAGATCGTGAAAGTAATGATGAATGAAGGGAGATTGTGATAGTAATGATAAATTAAGGGAGATTGTGAGAGTAATGATAAATGACAATAGATTGTAAGAGTAATGATAAATGAAGGGGGTTTATAAAAGTAATCTTAAATGAAAGGAGATTGTAAAAGTACTGATAAATGAAGGAAGATTATGAATGTAATGATAACTGAAGGCAGATTGTGAAAGCAATGATAAATGAAGGGAGACTGTGAAAGTAATGATACCGGAAGGGAGACTGTGAAAGTAATGATAAATGAAAGGAGATTGTAAAAGTAGTGATAAATGAAGGGATAATTGTAAATGTCACATCCTAGTATCATGAGATAAGAAGCAAAGCATTTTCTTTTTACAAACTTTCATTTCTCTTCATTTTTCTCATATTCTTATCTTGTTATTCTTCTCATCCCGTTCTTATCCCCTAATGTAGTCAGTGGAGGGTCTTATCTATGATTGTATGCTGTGTTTTGTTTATGTATTTGTTTGCTGATGAAGGCTGGTCGCTTGTGTTATTCGTGATTGTGTTCTGTAAAGCTGCATTGCTTTGTGTTATTTTATAACATGTGACATGTAGTACAGCACAGTGTAAGACGTGACATGTTATGCAACACGATGTAAGACGTGACATGTTATGCAACACGATGTAAGACGTGCCATGTTATGCAACACGATGTAAGACGTGACATGTTATGCAACACGATGTAAGACGTGCCATGTTATGCAACACGATGTAAGACGTGCCATGTTATGCAACACGATGTAAGACGTGACATGTTATGCAACACGATGTAAGACGTGTCATGTTGTACAGCACGATGTAAGACGTGACATGTTGCACAGCACGATGTAAGACGTGACATGTTTTATAGCACGATGTAAGACGTGACATGTTGTATAACACGATGTAAGACGTGCAGTGTTGTACAGCACGATGTAAGACGTGACATGTTGTACATCACGATGTAAGACGTGTCATGTTGTACAGCACGATGTAAGACGTGACATGTTGTACAGCACGATGTAAGACGTGACATGCTGTATAGCACGATGTAAGACGTGACATGTTGTATAGCACGATGTAAGACGTGCAGTGTTGTACAGCACGATGTAAGACGTGACATGTTGTACATCACGATGTAAGACGTGTCATGTTGTACAGCACGATGTAAGACGTGACATGTTGTACAGCACGATGTAAGACGTGACATGTTGTATAGCACGATGTAAGACGTGACATGTTGTATAGCACGATGTAAGACGTGCAGTGTTGTACAGCACGATGTAAGACGTGACATGTTGTACATCACGATGTAAGACGTGACATGTTGTACATCACGATGTAAGACGTGTCATGTTGTACATCACGATGTAAGACGTGGCATGTTGTACAGCACGATGTAAGACGTGACATGTTGTACATCACGATGTAAGACGTGTCATGTTGTACAGCACGATGTAAGACGTGACATGTTCTATAGCACGATGTAAGACGTGACATGTTGTATAGCACGATGTAAGACGTGCAGTGTTGTACAGCACGATGTAAGACGTGACATGTTGTACATCACGATGTAAGACGTGTCATGTTGTACAGCACGATGTAAGACGTGACATGTTGTACAGCACGATGTAAGACGTGACATGTTGTATAGCACGATGTAAGACGTGACATGTTGTATAGCACGATGTAAGACGTGCAGTGTTGTACAGCACGATGTAAGACGTGACATGTTGTACATCACGATGTAAGACGTGTCATGTTGTACAGCACGATGTAAGACGTGACATGTTGTACAACACGATGTAAGACGTGACATGTTGTACATCACGATGTAAGACGTGTCATGTTGTACATCACGATGTAAGACGTGACATGTTGTACAGCACGATGTAAGACGTGACATGTTGTACATCACGATGTAAGACGTGTCATGTTGTACAGCACGATGTAAGACGTGTCATGTTGTACAGCACGGTGTAAGACGTGACATGTTGTACAGCACGGTGTAAGACGTGGCATATTGTACAGCACGGTGTAAGACGTGACATGTTGTACAGCACGATGTAAGACGTGACATGTTGTACATCACGATGTAAGACGTGTCATGTTGTACAGCACGATGTAAGACGTGACATGTTGTACAGCACGATGTAAGACGTGTCATGTTGTACAGCACGGTGTAAGACGTGGCATGTTGTACAGCACGATGTAAGACGTGGCATGTTGTACAGCACGGTGTAAGACGTGACATGTTGTACAGCACGGTGTAAGACGTGGCATGTTGTACAGCACGGTGTAAGACGTGGCATGTTGTACAGCACGGTGTAAGACGTGGCATGTTGTACAGCACGGTGTAAGACGTGCAGCGTTGTACAGCACGATGTAAGGCGTACTGTGCTGTAGAGCACAAATGTGTATGTGTTCTCGTGTGCAGCGCCGCCTTTGTCTTTACTGTTACTGTCTTTCCAGTGGTGATGATGGTGGTAGTGATGGTGGTGGTGGTGATGGTGGTGATGGTGGTGGTGGTGGTGGTGGTGGTGATGGTGGTGGTGATGGTGGTAGTGATGGTGGTGGTGGTGGTGGTGATGATGGTGATGGTGGGGAGAAGGAGGTGGGGGGCGAGATTCAGGTGAGGGGGGGGGGGGGTTAGAGTAATAAGAAACAGATATGTCAAATTAAGTCAACAACAACAGCAACCTGGCAATAAAAGTATTAAGAGCAACATCGCTAACAATTACAATAATATTAATAATAGAAGCACAAATAGCAACAACAATAATATAAATAATAATAATAATTACAGCAAGACAATGAAAGAAACAACTGCAACAACAATTACAGCAACAATAGTTATGACAACAGAAAAATAACATAAACAATAAACGTAACTTGGTCTCTTCCCTTCGACCTTACCAATTGTCACCAAGTTCTCATAACATGCCCAAAACATTGTGACTGTCTACGTCTAATGTCTCTAATCAGTTTACGATCTTCATTTGTTTCTTGAAGGACTTGTTCATTTGTCTTTCTGGGTGTCTATGGTATTCTTTGCATTTTCCCCAGAAACCACAATTCCACAGCCATCAGATGTTTTTCAGCTTGACTGCTCATTGTTCACGCTTCACATCCATACAAAAGTACAGGTTCTGTGTAGCACTTACACACTCTTTTTCTCGATTCAATTGATATCTTTTTATTGGTCAGTATGTTTTTCATCTTGCAAAAGGCTAGCTTCGCAATGGCAAATCATGTTCTAATCTCTTTAAGGCATCTCCCATCAGATGTTACGACTGCTCCGAGATAACTGTATCGATTCACTTGCTTAAGAATACTCGTATATCACACTGTGGTATGTCCTTCTTCCCAGTGACGACCATAACCTGTGTCTTCTTACTTTTCAGTTCTAACCCTAGTTGTTCACTGTGTGCAACAACCGCATCTACTAAATGATGCAGGTACTGTTCATTGTCTGCAATCAAGACTGCATCTTCTGCATATATAAAGTTATTGATGTATCTTCCCCCAATGTTGATTCCTACAATATCTTCTATATTTCTGAAAATATTTTCACTCTACAGGGAAAAAAAGATATGGAGACATTACACATCCCTGTCTCACACCTCTTTTAATAGGCTGATATTGGCCTTCATCATTATCAATTCTGATGGCAGCTTGTTGTTTCCAATATATGTTATTTTTTACAAGTCTAAGGTCTTTTTCATCAATTTGTAGATCTTAAAGCATGCTTATCATGTCGACATATCTCACTTTATCGAAAGCCTTTGTGTAGTCAATAAAGCAAAGATATAGATCTTTGTTTACTTCTTTGGAACGTTCAATTACTGTTCTCAGTATATCCACAGCATTTACTGTACCCTTGCCATCTACAAACCCACATTGTTCTTCTCATATTTCGAGTTGTATTTTCTTCCTAACTCTTTGCATGATAATTCTCAGCAAAATCTTTGTGATGTGGCTCATTATACTAATTGTTCGAATGTAATAAATACAGAATTACATAATTCAGGAGGTATATCTCCTGTATCGTATATTGCGTTCAGCGGTCTGGAACAACTGGAGCAACAAGAACAACAAGGGCAACAATAATAACAACAACTTTTAATAACACCAACAACATCAAACACAACAATAAAACAAGATTGGCAACAAGAACAATAAGAGCAACAAAGTACTAAACACGTCAATGGTAGCAACAATAACAACAACAAATAATAACACCAACAACAGAACCAACAATAGTCCAACATTTTCATCAACAACAACAAAAAACAACAACAACAGTAGAAACAACAATAAAATACAACAGACAGCTATGAACAACAGTGACAACAAGAATAGAAACAGTACAACAACAACAGCAAGGACACAGCAATAGAAAAACAGCAACAGACAGTAACAAAAGTAGTAACAGCAATAACAATAGGAACATCAACAAAGCAACAATAGCAAAATAACATCAGCAACAAAACAAAAACAACAATAGCAACGGGGGGGGGGGGGGGGGGATTCAAATTGAAATCTTAAATGTTTTTTTTTTCCTCAGTGTGAATACATTCTGCGTTCAATGCAAGTCATTCAGCACCGATAAAGTGCTTGGATTCTTGTAGATAAAAAATTATCTTGGTAGCGTGTGTAACCATTCATGCACCACCTGCTGTACCTCTTCATCGGACAGAAAATGACTTCCAGTGACTCTTTGAGTTGTCCAAACAGGTGGAAATCATTTGGGGGTTAGGTCTGGCGAGTACGGGGGGATGTGGTACACACTGAAAATGGAGATCTTCGATGGTTTCAATCGTTGCAAGGGCAGTATAGGGTAGAGCATTGTCATATTGCAAAAGAACACCTTTACTCAAAAGCCCACGTCGTTTGAATTAGATTGCAAGTCGAAGATGATTCCTGAGAAGATCTGTATAGTATCACTGGGCCACGTATTAGATTGCAAGTCGAAGATGATTCCTGAGAAGATCTGTATAGTATCACTGGAGATAGTTTTCCCTCTCGGCATGTGGTGCTCTAACATAACGCCTCGTTGAGGTCAGCATAACCTTCCCTGCAGATGGCTGCGTGCGAAACATCTTTGGTTTCGGTAGGAAGGATGGCGCATGTCAAAGGTGAGGCGACCATCTGTAAACTGTCCTATGGCGTCACAGTGTTCGTCTGCACCGTGATGTCGCGTGCTGAACTCTCTTGACACCGTTAACAGTAATATTGACAGGTTACAATACAATGGCATTGTTTAGTAATTTCTATCACACTGTTACGGTTTTAATTTAAAGCCCCCCTCGTAACTTCAGTAATAACAACAATAGCAATAAACATTGAAGGCATCAAACTGGCACAACGAAGATAACCTTGTCATCGGTCAGTGATTTATTGAGATAGTAGTCCCTCTCGGGCAGGCCAAGGCCTGCTTGATCAATCTGTGACAGATAAAACAAATATTCCATTTGAACACCTTCTCGTGATAAATCAAATAGTTCACATAGAAATATTCTCGTGAATAAAACAAATATTACATTATTGAACCTTCACATGATAAAACAAATATTAAATTAGAAAACCTGCTCGTGAACAAAATAAATATTCCATTTAGGAACTTTCACATAATTTTTTTTTTAATATTCCAATTGGAAACAGTCTCATTATGAATCAAATATATTATGTGGGAACATTGTCATGCATAAACCAAATATTACTTTTCTGAACCTTCACGTGATAAAACATATATTTCATGTAGAAGCCTTCTCGTCATTAAAATGATTACATTTGGAAACCTTCTCATATTTAAAACTATTACATTTGAACACCTTCTCATGATTAAAGACATTACATTTGGAAACCGTGTCATGATTAAACATGTAGTGCTCTATCACCGTTCGGGAACCTTCTCGTCATAAAATACAAATTACATTCGGAAACCTTCTCGTGAACAAACCAAATATTCCGTTTAAAAACTGTCACATAATAAACAATATATTCAATTTGGAAATATTCTTATGAATATAGCTAAAATTACTTTGTTTCTTTAATTTATCAAACATCATTACTACTCCACTTTAGCGTCTCAACCAACTTATCAGAAACGACAGGAATAAAAGAAACGAACGTGGAAACACGATAGAGACAATGAAGACAAAACAAATCAAATGCACAAGGCGAAAACACAAAAAAACCCGGCATTTTTGAAAACGCATGACTCATTTGCAGTTATTGGCGTTGCTAGGCAACGCGTGGACATACTAATCGGTGCGTAGTTAACTGCATCAACGGTTACCAAGCTGTCAGAACCGGTACATGGGTTACACGAGTACACTGATACACTGGTACAATAGTAGACTGGTACATTGGTACACTGATACACTGGTATACTGGTAAACTGATACACTGGTACACTGATACACTGGTATACTAGTACATTGATACACTGGTACACTAATACACTGGTACACTGGTATACTGGTACACTGGTACACTAATACACTGGTATACTGGTACACTGATACACTAATACACTAATACACTGATACACTGGTACATTGATACACTGGTGCACAGATACACTGGTACACTGATACACTTGTACATGGGTACACAAGCATACTGGTACATGGGTACACTATTACACTGGTATACTGGTACACTAGTACACTGATACACTGGTACACTGATACACTGATACACCGGTTCATTGGTACACTGATACACCGTTAGACTGGTACACTGATACACTAGTACACTGATACACTGGTACACTGATACACCGTTACACTAGTACACTGATACACTAGTACACTGGTACACTGATACACCGTTACACTGATACTCTGATACACTGGTACATTGATACACTGGTGCACAGATACACTGGTACACTGATACACCGTTACACTAGTACACTGATACACTAGTACACTGGTACACTGATACACCGTTACACTGATACTCTGATACACTGGTACATTGATACACTGGTGCACAGATACACTGGTACACTGATCACCGGTACACTGACACACTGGTACACTGATACACTGGTACACTGATACATTGATACATTGGTACACTGGTACACTGGTGCACAGATACACCGGTACACTGATACGCCGGTACACTGATACACTGGTACTTTTGTACACTGATACACTGGTACACAGATACACTGATACACTGTTACACTGATACAATGGTACATTGATACACTGGTGCACAGATAGACTGGTACACTGGTACATGGGTACACAAGCATACTGGTACGTGGGTACACTGTTACACTGTTACACTAGTACACTGATACACTGGAACACTGATACATTGATACACCGTTACACTAGTACACGGATACACTAGTACACTGGTACACTGATACACCGTTACACTGGTACACTGATACACTGGTACACTGGTACACTGGTGCACAGATACACCGGTACACTGATATGCCGGTACACTGATACACTGGTACTTTTGAACACTGATACACTGGTACACTGATACACCGTTACACTGATACATCGGTATATTGATACACTGGTACATTGATACACCGTTACACTAGTACACGGATACACTAGTACACTGGTACACTGATACACCGTTACACTGGTACACTGATACACTGGTACACTGGTACACTGGTGCACAGATACACCGGTACACTGATACGCCGGTACACTGATACACTGGTACTTTTGTACACTGATACACTGGTACACTGATACACCGTTACACTGATACATCGGTATATTGATACACTGGTACATAGATACACTGATACACTTGTACGCTGATACACTGGTACACAGATACACTGGTGCACTGAAACACGTGTACACAGATACACTGGTATACTGATACTGTTACACAGATACACTGGTACACTAGTACACAGATACACTGGTAAACAGATACACTGATACACTGGTACACAGATACACTTATACCCTGGTACACAGATACACTGATACACTGGTACACTGATATGGCAACGGTCAGAAGAGTTGAGTTAAGAATCGACATCACTGCACTCAGGACATTCCCATACGCGTTCCGTCCCCTCGTTCAACAGCCTGCGAAGAGTCACACTACTGATCGTTCCCACCGCTATAAAATTGAAAGTTCTCCTGGTCTTCCCTCTCAGTTTTGAGAATGTACCAAAACTCCTGCCAATCCCCCGCAATCTCATCTTTTCCACAAACGGGTTCTCAGTCTGTTCCTCCACCTTCTCCACCTGGTCCCACAGGCGCACGATCACCTCTCCCTTGTCCATAGGTAATCGACCACCAAGAGGTGCATTCCCTACCATAATATCAGCCTGTTCAGTCCCCCGCGCTCCCGCATGGTCAGGGCAAACAAAATCCACACAATTCTCACAATCTGTGACCTCTGAAGTGACGTAAGCCAATCCACATCAAACATTCCTTTCTCCACCTTACTAAGCATACAGCTTGAGTCCGTGATGAAGACATTGTGTGTTGCAGTGATCTCTAACCAACGGAATGCCGCTGTGACTGCCTCCACCTCCGTTCTCATGCTGGAGGTCGTAGCCTCATATACCATACTCTCCTTTTTCAAGAATCGTCCATTAGCCTTCGCAATGAAACCCCCACCACCCCGTCTGTTTCTCACCACTGACCCATCAGTATAGATCACTATTTCACCTTGATATGTATTACTCTGGATCAGTTGTTGCACCTCAAACACTGTGCGGCCCGCTGCCCATTCTCTACACTCACGAAGCCTTGGGAATAATACATTATAAACTAATGGACCCTTGCATCCTCTTGAAGGAGCATTAACCGTCTGGTGTTTAGAAGATAGTTCCATATCCTTCACAGGACGTCACAATCAACCCCAGATTATTTGGCTGTCGTCGCTAGAGCTACGGAGTTCGCGCTTTGTGCGATACTTTCCGTGCTGCGAAAGAGACCGAGCCATATGGGATAAAAACCCAGTGCAATGAAGTCGACCCTGCCGACTTTTAAGCGACTTTTTTGTTCTCTTTCAAATCAAACATAGTCCATACACGTGCTACTACTTATTGTGCACTGGACTGATTTTTGCGTGTGGATTCGCTTTCCCTATTACCAGTGTCCCACGCCATCAGGTGAACCCACTTCGACTTCTGAGATACTTGTAATTTATGTCCCCAAGTCAAGGACAAGAAGTCAACATTTTAGTCCTACTGACTGGTGTAGGGGTTGAACCCGCTACCTCGGCATCAGCCGACCGGATGTTTGAGACAGCGTGTTCTTGTCAATTCGGCCATTCTGATCTCCTGGCTATTTATAATATACTGGATACATTTTACGTTGGTAGTTTGCCATAGTTGTCTAAACGATCGTTGCCTCATACCATCGAATTTAACGCAAAGCGGTCGGCTTCGATATCTTCGGCAGCCAAATGACACTATCCAATGCCACCCATCGGGCGCTGGAACGCCAATTATCCCTCCCCACGCCGCTTAGCGGCAAAAGTGGATGATGATGATGATGATGATGATGATGATGATGATGATGATGATGATGATGATGTCAAGCGATAAGTAATAGATAGCCTTTCTATCAACACCCTACTATAAGTGTCAATCACGGACGCTTGTAAATCGCAAAAGAGAAAACTCACATCTGAAATTAAATAGCCGTACGGGTAGAAAGAGTTGAGTTTCAGTTCTATCTACCCGTTGAGTTGAGACATACCTTAACTCATCGGGAATATAGCGCCCATGACCTTGGATGAGTTCTGTCTAGAGTAGTGGTTCTCAACCGGTGGGAAATTCCCATGGGGGGATTTTATGGTTAAGGGGGGGGGGGGGGAAATTAAGATGATTTCAAGATCGCGTTAATACCAGAACCGATTACTTTATATTGTCCCCCCCCCCCCCCATACTTTACGGTTCTGTACTTCTCGCCCTTCTGAAATTCATTTTATAACGTTAGTTGACATGCAAATTACGTTTTATGTAGACTTCTAGACTTGTTCTAGTATGTGTTATTAAAGTTAGCTTCCATTTTTACGTATACTATATAGGGGCGAGGATTGGTAGGAGGTGGGGGATTTATAGGGAGGAAATATGAAAGGGGGATGACATTCTGAACATATGGTGAAGGGGTGCATGGGCCAAAAAAGGGTTGAGAACAACTGGTCTAGAGGACGAAAACCTGACACAAATGCATGTTGAAGTCGGACTCAACGACCTTATAGAGGCGATGTGATTATTCTTTCTTTCTTTCTTTCTTTCTTTCTTTCTTTCTTTCTTTCTTCTTCTTCTGCGTTCGTCCGGGGTGTTGTTTTGGACGTAATTGCGCTGTGCCTGTTTACAGCAGAGCTGCGACGTTTGCACCTTTCGGCTGACACATCCGACTTCTGACACATCCGCTTGCCTCTCGTTCCGAAGGTCGGGGGTTTCGTTTCCGGACTGACTCGATTCACAAGTGCAATTTTCTGGGAGACCTGTTTGTGGTCATCGATGGAGCTACGGAGTTCATGCTTCTTTTGACGATTTTGGCAAGCCGAAGACACCACAGGGGATAAAACCCGGTGCAATGAAGCCGATCCCTCTCGTTTTAACATCTTTGTTTATTAGACCTTTAAGAGACTAACTAGGTGTGACAAATTCAACTCGAGAGAAGTAGGAAGTTGAGACAAGTTTTTGACTTCACTGGAGGAGCAGGATTTAGACATGATGAGGTAAGAACTAGCAATTACCTGTCATGGTAACAGCGATTGACTGAAAGAGGCTAATGAAACTAGAACATAATAAACAGCAATAAGAAAGAGGTAAACAGCTTTTTTGTGTGTCATGTGATAAGAAGATAGGTATTGGAGAACACCGTGACAACTGGAAAGATCGAGGGGAAGAGAGGCATAGGCAGACCAAGAGAAATGATGCTGGATGGATTGAAACGATGACATGGAGTAATTTCAACAGCGGAGTTGATCCAGAAAACCAAAGACCGAGATCTGTGGAGAGTTATGAACGCCTACGCCTGCCTGCATGAAACTTGATGATGATGATGACCTGTAATGGACAGAAAAGATTTAAGACCGACATTTTTTTTTTTTTTTTGCATATCCTTTACAGGACATCGCTGTCAACACCAGCATCTTTCAGCTGTATGTTGATTTCTTGGCAAGATTACGCTCAGTAGTTTGCCATTGCTTTCTGAGCGGCCGGCTCACATACCCCGTAAGTTACCGATGCGATTCGAACCACTGCTGATTCTTACCGTCATCACGTTACCGACGAGAGTATACGAAATTACGGAGAAAAGTCATAACCTCTAAGCCACGAAGCCGGCAAGACCGACATAGGTTAGTAGAATAGTAATCACAAACTACAACCCGCGAGACAACAACAGCAAGGGTTAACTTTCAAACAAAAACAAGGTCAGTGATACTCAGAGAGTTTAGTATTTCACGGGAAACGCAAAGGTCACAGGTAACTAGTTAAAGGAAAGACTAGTTGGACTCGGCATGCCAGGCGGGGGCCAGCTTAAGGGACACCCACACACAGACTTCAGTCGACAGTTCTACACAAGTCATCTATATACCGGATATTCTCAAGAGTTTAAAACATCAAGACTGAAGCAGATTGCACACAACAATTAGTTCACTCCAACAGTCAGCTTAGCACAGTAAGTCTTTATTCAGACTCCTTAAGTTCAATCCTGATTCACAAGTGGTATCGCATTACCACATCTGAAAGGAAGGTGCTTTGTAGAGACTATAATAAGAATTCATTCATTCATTCAGTTTCATGTCTTTTGCAGAACGTCGCTCCAATAACAACCTTCCGGAAAACCTCTCGATCACAAGCAAAATGCCCCGCGTCCGATTCACCATCTGGAGATCATCCGCCACATCCTGCACCCATCTTCTCTTTGGCCTTCCGCTTCCTTTCTTCCCAGACATAAACCCCTCCATTACTGTTCTTTGCAAACTTTCGTGACGTTTCAAGTAACCAAAATATTTCAATTTTCTTTGTTTTATCGTCTTTAATAGCCAACCGTCTTCAATATTCAGCTCTTGAAGTATGGATGCACTTGTTCTTTTCTTTATTCAAGATATTCTTAGAAGACGTCTATAATATTTATATTAAAAGGCATTTTATGCGCTGTTCAGCTTGTTTAGTAAGTGCCCTGGTCTCACAGGCCCCACTCTGCAATGGGAAAGATGCATGCTCTTAAAAATCTGATTTTTGTAGTTCTTCTGTCCCTCTCCACAATTTATTCAGTTGTTTTAGTTTTTGAAGAGCAATAGCTATTCGTCTTTTAACTTCTTTCATTGTGTCACTATAATAACCATAATAAGAATCCCCATTGAAAAATCTGATAAGAAAGATCTCGTTTGCAGAGGGATGTTATAATATGTAATACAACAAACAGGTATTTTTAGTGCAGAAACAATAACAACAGAGTTTAAACACAGACGCCATCAACAATATTGCACGGTTTTGTGTCTGGCCTATTTCGATGTAACTTGTAAGGTGTATTTTTAATATCCGCCCTAATTCTGACTCGAACTCTGACCTTCGGGTTGACAGGCGAGCTACTAGCCATACGCTATCGTGGCTATTGATTTTTACTTTAATTTAACAATTGGAGTATTAACCAGAGAAATAAAGGAGGAGGAGAAGGAGGAGGAGGAGGAAAAAGAAGTATAAGGAACAGATCGTTAAAGAACGATCGAGGGGAAAGGAGCGGACTCGTGTAGATGGAGGGAAATAAACGAAAAAGAAAATAGGTGAGGGAGAGAAAAGAACAAAAAGGAGGATGACATTTTCAAAGAAGCTAACAATGGAGAGTGAGGTGTAGCGAGTGGTGGGGATTGAGAAAGAAAAAGATATAAGAGAAGGGGAAGCAAAGGCGGAGACAATAAGAGAGTAAATGAGGGATAAAGTCTGAGGAAGAAAATGATTATTTATTTAATAATGCAAACACAAGCCAAGGGTTCTTAAACTGTGCCAGTTGGACAGCATCATAAGAATGAGCACGCGATACGGCTAGACATAGTGTTCTATCAATTAAAGTTTAACTAGTAGATTTGTGGACGAACTACGTCAAATCATTATCTGTCTTTGAAACTGGCAAGATTGATGGGAAAAGAACAAAGGGAAGGCGCACTGATACATTTCTGGATGCAAGTCGACATGGACAAATGGACAAGAGCGCTCGATCTTAGACATCTGATGCGCTGATGCTTAGGTAGCGGGTTAAACCCCTACACCGGTCAGCTGGACTAAAATGTTGACTTCTCGTCCTTGACTCGGAGACGTAAATTACAAGTACATGTGAAGTCGGAGTGGGTGTCCCTGATGGCGAGGGACACTGGTAATAGAGAAAGCCAATCCACACTCAAAATTCAGTCAAGTGCACTAGAAGTATAGCAAGTGTATGGACTATGCTTGATTTAAAATCGTACGAGCGCAAAAATCACAACAAAATAAGGTTACACATTAACACGCATTCTTCCTCACCCACGAACAAGCAGCATGGAGATGGACAAATAGAAAGGCATCCAGGCAGGCAGGCGGGCAGGAGAATGACAGACAGGGAGAAACAAACACATATCAACAGTCTAAAGAAATAAACAAAGTGTACAGATAAATGGCAGGAAGAAAACAGAGACACGAAGGAGAGACTCTGGGGACAGAAATACAGTACAATCAAAAGGAAATGCCCGACGGTATAAATGACATTGACAAACAGTAGAAATAAAGACAGACAGACAGAAAGAAAGACAGACAGACATACACGCAGGCAGGCAGGCAGGCAGAAATAAAGAAAGAAAGAAAGAAAGAAAGAAAGAAAGAAAGAAAGAAAGAAAGAAAGAAAGAAAGAAAGAAAGAAAGAAAGAATTGTATTTTCAAAGAGTCGAGAACTGATCCCGCAGGCCGACAGACAGAGAGAAAGATCGGCAGGCAGGCAGGCACACTCACAGACACACATTAAATAAAGTCGCTTAAAAGTCGACATAGTGGACTTCAATGCGACGGGTTTTTATCCCATTTGGCTCAGTCTCTTTCCGCAGCGCTGAAGGTGTCGCACAAAGCACGAACTCCGTAGCCTCAGCGACGGCCCTCAGGAGTCTCCGAAAAAAATGCAATCGTGAACCGAAGGACGCGGCCTAGAATCGAACCCACAACCTTCGGAGCGCGTGTCAGACGGCTTGACCACTTCGCCACGGAGGCACCCTACAGACACACATACAGACAAACAAACTGCGGAAGGAAAGACGTACGAACAGACAGGAGGAAACGGTGAACGCACAGAATGACAACATAGTAGAAGATAATAGAAGACAAGATGCACCGACGGACAGACTGGTAAACAAACAGACAGACAGACTGATCAGTATACAGCTGACGAGAGAGATAGAGATAGAGAGAGAGAGAGAGAGAGAGAGAGAGAGAGAGAGAGAGAGAGAGAGAGACAGACAGACAGACAGTATGATCAGTATACAGCTGACAGAGAGAGAGAGAGAGAGAGAGAGAGAGAGAGAGAGTCACCAGTATACAGCTGAGACAGACACACAGACAGACAGACAACTGACAGACAGACAGATCAGTATACAGCTGACACAGACAGACAGACAGACAGACAGACAGACAGACAGACAGAGGGACCAGTTGACAACAGACAGAAGATAGTAGAAGAATGGATGCTTTGACGTACAGACTGGTAAACGGTCAGACATACTGACCAACACACAGACCGATAGACAACATAAAGACAGACCGAAAGACAAACAGACAGATAGACAACATAAAGACAGACCGATAGACAAACAGACAGACAGACAACAAACAGCCAGATCTATAGACAATAGACAGACATACCGATAGAGAGCAGACATACATAGACAGACAAACCGATTGACAAGTGACATATCGATAGAAAACAGACAGACATACCGATGGATAATAGACAGACAGACAGATCGGTAGACATCAGACAGGCTGGTAGACAACAGATAGAATGACAGACAACATACAGACAGACCGATGACAACAGTCAGACAGACAGACGGATGACAACAGACAGACAGTCAGACATACAGAGAGACAGATAGACACACAGAACTATGACAACAAACAGACTGACAACAACAGACAGATAGACAGACCGATGACAACAAACAGACAGACCGATGAAAACAGACAGATAAACCGATGACAACAAACAGACAAACCGGTGGCAACAAACAAATAGTCCGATGGCAATACACAGACAGACTGATGACAACAAACAGAGACACCTATGACAACAGACAGACAAATCGATGACAACAAACAGACAGACTGATGACAACAGACAGGCAGATCGACGACAACAAACAGACAGACCAATGACAACAGATAGACAGACTGATGACAACAAACAGACAGATCGATAACAACAAACAGACAAACCGATGACAACAGATAGACAGACAATTGACAGACAGACAGACAGACAACAAACAAACAGACGGATAACAACAGACAGATAGACAGACCGATGACAACAGACAGACAGACCGATGACAACAGACAAATAGACCGATGACAGCAAACAGACAGACCCATGGCAACAGACAGACAGACCGATGGCAACAGACAGGCGGACGACAACAGACAGACAGACAGACAACAAACAAACAGACGGATAACAACAGACAGATAGACAGACCGATGACAACAAACAGACAGACTGATAACAACAGACAAATAGACCGATGACAGCAAACAGACAGACCCATGGCAACAGACAGACAGACCGATGGCAACAGACAGGCGGACGACAACAGACAGACAGACAGACAGACAGACAGACAGACAGACAGACATGGCAACTGCCTGGCAATGAACTGATTAATTCACACGCCGAACACTACGCCAACGCGACTCAGACAATCTCCCGCGAGGAACGAGGGAGATAAAAATACCCCACAATACATCGCCTCAAGGTTGAAACAGAGGGCCCGACGGTTGATGAATGTGGCGACAGGGCCAGTCGAATGTCTGGAACATCTCCTGTGAAGATTAGCTCTTGAATTTTGTTTTTCCAGAACAATGCAGATAGTACAACGTTCGTCTCACAAGGAGGCAAGGTTTGCTAATGAAACTACAGGGTGTTTGTAAAGCATCACTACACTTTGTATGTAGAACACGCCATCCACAGTCCTTCGTGGAGCAATATGCAGCGAACGGCTGTCGTCTGCTGAGGTAATTCTAAGGGGTGTTTGGAAAGGAAATGTGTACAAAGCATAACGTACACAGTACACACAATAGAGGACCTGAAAGATTCAAGAAATAACAACAGACATGTTGCAGAAGGTATTTGACAATACGAAGAGACGTGTGCAGTCATGTCTTAAAGCCCGTGGTGGACATTTCCAATACCAGTTATAATGAATACTTCATTAGTACTTTCCAGCTTCCTCAAACCAGCGTTAGACCATAGCAATTATTATTGTAGCAAGTTTACTAAAAATTTTAGCACATGATTAAATATCATATTAAATATCATGTACTTCATTTTTTCAAATTTGTTCTATATACAAAGTGTAGTAAGATTTTACAAACACCAGGTATACACACCGTTGTATCTGAGGTAAGAGGTGAATCCAGTGGGTTGAGGTTATTTTGTTGTAGTTGCAAAGACAAAGGGACGCTGTTTGAAAAGGGGGAGTTTGGTCTTTGCTACTGCAACATCTAGTATGAGAATGGAAGATGAGGCTTTAACGGCATCCTTGCGATGTTTGGAGTACATCATAGCCAGATTTCAGATGAAGTTAAGACTGAATAATATGTTTCACTTTAGTGCTAGCTCACGCGGGTACAAGAAGAAAGGAACGAACAGAAAGATTTTCTGGCTCAGTTGTTGTAGCGAGTGGATGCCCGATGGACTGGGTTGACATCCTGGGTGTCTTCAGGCTGGT